>JASPKZ010009217.1:0-183343 GCA_030220185.1 Diploptera punctata
CCATAGAGCAGTAACAGGTACTGCCAACATTTTATAAAATTTCAATTGGGTCTCTCTTGTTTGTTTTGTTATTTAGTGTTTCGTTTTATCGTACCACATATTCCCTGGAATTTTTGCTATTTTATTATTTATATCATTATCATAATTAAATGAAATTTCACATCCTAGATAATTGAGATGGTTCACCTGTTCTATGATTTTGTTTCCTATTACTATTTTCGATCTGATTTGATTTTACCCTTGGAATGCCATTCACCTAGTTTTTTTTATGGATATTTTGAGATTATATTTTTTTTTCACAAGAACAACCTGAACAGCTACATTCCTTCGGAATTCGCTAAAAACAACTATTTATGTAGAAATAAGAAAAGAACGCGCCAATTTAATAAAAGAGAAAACGAAAAACTTTTAAAAAGGCGACGGTACATTTCTAAGTTGAATGAGAGGAGGGATTTTGTGAGGCCGCAGTTAACCTGTAGACACAGGGACTTATGTCCCTGCAGTGCATTCTGGGACAAAAGTTGCGCCATTAATCTAACTCCCACAGCCAACTCCCACACTGCTGGCATCTTAATGAGCAGCCACTAACTTTCTGAACACACTGTTGTCACTTCTTTCTACAATATGTACACGGCGATGCATAACTAACTCACTGACTTACTGGCATCTCCGCGAGTCATACGTTCTCATTCATCCATAACCTAACCTTATGCTTTTCAATCATCCCTTATATAACTCACTCCCTTAAATCAGTTGAATGTTTTTACACGCTTGATATTAGCTTGAATTGTATTTATTTATGTACAGAAATCATTCAACACCATTTTCAACACCCCTTAAAAACATTGCATCGACTTGAAACTTTGAATACTTTGTAAAGGACCAATGACAATACAAATAATTTCATAAATAATATGTGATAGGGTGTGGAATTATCGACTCTTTAGTCCATCGTTGGAAGATATTACGATCTTTATTCTCTCGTTGGTAAGTTGGTATAGTACGTGGACTGATATATCCTCTGGTAGCTTAGTTGGTAGAGTGGTGGACTGTAGTGGTATATAATTTCAGTAACCCATAGATAGCTGGTTCAAATACGGCCCGTATGATTTATTTCCGATTCCGATTGAGGGTCTTTCCACTTTTCAGCAGTTGCCCTTTTTTTTACTAGCCGGCTGCTGGCCCTTCACATCCACATGTGTCAATCACAGAGGTAGATGATCAACAGCCAGTGTAGGGGTGACATGTGGTTAGCATGTCGAGTCCCCCAGCCCGTTATAGCTGGTTCCTAAACCTGGAGCCACTACTTATTGTAGCTACCCAATTGCCTCACGATGCTGGGTGGGCACCGGTCCCATACTGGCCGAAATACCATGAGAAAATTTCCTTCCCCCATGGAGACCCGAACCAGCGCAAGTCCCGTAGCTCTGCGCCAAGGCTTCCTACCTTAACCTCTCGGATACGGCGCGGGATGATTTATTTTAACTAAAAACTTCTGGCGCGACAGGCCTAGATGGTCCTTAGCCTACCAGCCGGCTGCTGCCTCACATCCACATGTGTCAATCCCAGAGGTAGACGATCAACAGCCAGTGTAGGGGTGACATGTGGTCAGCATGTCGAGTCCCCCAGCCGTTATAGCTCGTTTTCTCAACCTGGAGCTACTACTTATTGTAGCTACCCAATTGCCTCACGATGCTGGGTGGGCACCGGTCCCATACTGGCCGAAATACCATGAGAAAATTTCTTCCCCCATGTAGACCCGAACCAGCGCAAGTCCCGTAGCTCTGCGCCAAGGCTTCCTACATTAACCGCTCGGCTACGGCCCGGGATGATTTATTTTGGAAGAGTATTATTTTAGCTCATACTACAATAGTATCGAATTTAAAGATATTTACATTTTTATCTTATTCTGTAAAATATTAATGACAATTTTGTAAACTTACCACATTGTAATTTATCCAAAAAATATATGAGAAGGGTACGATTAAACTGTAACTATTTATCTATATTAAAATATTAAAAAATATTATAATAATGTTAGATAATAATAATTTTAAAAATATATAATTATATTCGTGCCTAGACACTAAAAATATCGTAAGCAATTAAATTTTTATGGGATTCCGGTTTATGACAATCAATTAAACTAAAAATAAAAAAAATAGTACTTACTTACTCACTGGCACTATCGAACCCGTAGGTTCATGGCCGCGCGGACATAAGCTCTCCATACATCCCTATCCTGAGCTAATGCTTTCCAATCATTCCCTGTATAATCTACTTCCCCTCAAATCATAGTTAATGTTGTTCTCCCACCTCACTCTTGGTAAAAAAAAATAATAGTTTTAAATAATTAAAAAAATATATATTAGAAGAACTAACTAAAAAATAAAAAATAAATAATAGTTTAAAAAACTAAAACAACACGCTTTATTAGAAAACCGAACTAAAAAATGAAAAATAATTTTAATTTCCAACACGCTTGGGATGTAAAGTGGTCAACAAAAAAATCATCTCCAATACATATAGAATAAAACTAGAGTTATCTACAAAAAAAATAATTTTAACCATCAAAAGCGTAGTGTGCTTTTTATGGTTTTTACCTTTTCTTCTTAGAGACTTTTACTTTTATTAATATCTGTTTATTATCAAATATATTAATTGATATAGAGCACCCCGCGCTTTTGATGGTAAAATTATTTTTTGTACATAACTCTAGTTTCATTCTAGATGTGTTGGAGATGATTTTTTTGTTGACCACTTTAATTTTATCCCAAGCGTGTTGAAAATTAAATTAGTTTTAATTTTTTAGTTCGGTTTTCTAATAAAGCGTGTTGTTTTAGTTTTTTAAACTATTGTTTATTTTTCCTCTTCATTCTTTCTCTCCAATTACGTAAACTCGTATTTAAGGCTATTCTATTCCACACCGTTTCCACTGCACTTAAACTTGCGTGATAAATTTTTTAAAGTCCTATAGAAACAACAGTGCGTATGCGCCAGAGTTTATAGAGCCAGCGATAACCCACAATCGAACCATATATCGATTACCATCCTCGATTACTATCCGTCGCTATGAAATTTAAATGACCAATCTTTGAAATAAATCCCAATATCTATGTTTGAAATATTTAATAATATTTAAATTACAAAAGTTTTTATTAAAAATGGGTGTACACTTACTTATCACTCCCTAACACTGATCCAATCAGCGATAACCTAAAACAGCGATAGAAAAATCATAGACTAAATAATATACTCTGCGGAGAAAAATAGCAGTTAGCATCACAATATTGTCTAACAGTGTCATAATATTGTGATTTCCGTATTTAAATAAATATCTCAAAATTGTCTAATAATGTTATAAAAACTTGTTTGAAAAAGTTTACAATATTAAATAATGTTAGTAAATACAGAAAAAGAGCTTATAATTTACAATCTTAAACCGAAAAATCAAGCGTAAGTAGAAGTGCAGTTGAGCAAAAAAAAAAGCGTTTCATGGGATTCACCATAGGTTAGAGTAATTGAATTGGGTGTGGCGCCGAATTAGGTTAGTTAGCCTTTGGGTTCGTCACATTTTAAATGAGATTAAATAGGTAAAAAAAATTACTATTTCTATGGAAATTCAAAATCGCTGACGGTTACGATGTAAAAACATATATAATAGCAAATTACACATTACATTAAAATAATTTCACAATGGTAATTTTCCAGGCATTAATATTACAAATATCGGCTCAACTGCACTTCTACTAGCGCTTGATTTTTCAGTTATATTGTTGTAAACTATAGCTCTTCTTCTGTATTTACTAACATTATTTTATATTTTCAACTTTTTCAAATCATTTTTATAACATTGTTAGACAATTTTGAAGTATTTATTTAAATACGCAAATCACAATATTATGACACTGTTAGACAATATTGTGATGCTAACTGCTATTTTCTCCACAGAGTATATTACTTAGTCTATGTTTTTTCTATCACTGTTTTTGGGTTATCGCTGATGGGATCAGCGTTAGGGAGCGATAAGTAAGTGTACACTCATTTTTTATAAACGTTTGGTAATTTTAATATTATTAGCATATTTTTTTAACATAGATTTGGGGATTTACTGCAAAGATTGGCAATTTAAATTTCATAGCGACGAATAGTAATCGAAGATGATAATCGATGTGTGATTTGATTGTGGGTTATCGCTGGCTCTATAAACTCTAGACTTTCAAAATATTTCACGCACGTTTAAGTGCAGTTTATCCCAAATTCACCTAGTAATGGGATAAATTGCATTAAAAATGTTATATTTAACACCATCCTGTTATTTATTAAATGACAAAGATCACAATTATTTTTGAGGTAAGTTACATAGTCTAGTTGATAATTTACGCACCCAGTCTTACCTACCAAACATTCCTCATTCCTTATGTTTACATGTCTGCAAATCCAATAACACTGGTCAACTTGATTTTTGTCTCATGAGTACCAAATAGTTGTACTTAATGCAGTTTTTGTATCGCGTTTTTCAAATATGTATTCGGAATTTCTCCATCGCCCACAACTTTTTTATTTCAATTTCAATTAATGAATTGGAAAAACTGCACTTAAACTAGCGTGAAATATTTTTAAAGTCCTATAGAATAACAGTGCGCATACACCAGAGTTTATAGAGCCAGCGATAACCCACAATCGAACCACATATCGATTATCGTCCTCGATTACTATCCGTCGCTATTAAATTTAAATGACCAATATTTGCAATAAATCCCCAAATCTATGTAAAAAAATATATTATAATATTAAAATTATTAAACGTTTATTAAATATGGGTGTACACTTACTTATCACTCCCTAACGCTGATCCAACCAGCGATAAATCAAAACAGCGATAGAAAAATCATAGACTAAGTAATATACTCTGTGGAGAAAATAGCAGTTAGCATCACAATATTGTCTAACAGTGTCATAATATTGTGATTTGCATATTTAAATAAATACTTCAAAATTGTCTTATAATGTTATAGAAATTGTTTGAAAAACTTAAAAATATTAAATAATGTTAGTAAATACAGAATAAGAGCTATAGTTTACAACAATATAACTGAAAAATCAAGCGCTAGTTGAAGTGCAGTTGAGCCAATGGATTTAAATAATTATTTGTTTAAACGTTTTTATCCATTTGTCCATTGTAAAATAAAACCAAATGAGCTAACTCAAATGGTTTCAGCCATGGAAAAGAGATATCAAGGCAAATTGAATCCTAATATGCTGGCCGATTATTGATGGACCATCAAGAGGGATGCTCCACAGGCGAAATATAGCAGAAAATCGTAATGTCTTACTTTCTAGAGAGTCCGAATGTTCGAATATTGTGTAGTTACGAATGTAGAAAATACTAAAGTGTTTGAAATTATAAATTCCTGTCTCTCGGAAACCTTGCATGATGGAGAAAACCCGAGGCTCAACTGCACTTCTACTAGCGCTTGATTTTTCAGTTATATAGTTGTATATTTTGTATTTACTAATATTATTTATTTTTTTAATGTTTCAAACAATTTTATAACATCATTAGACAATTTTGAAGTATTTATTTAAATATGCAAATCACAATATTATGACACTGTTAGACAATACTGTGATGCTAACTGCTATTTTCTCCACAGAGTATATTACTTAGTCTACGATTTTTCTATCACTGTTTTGGGTTATCACTGGTTGGATCAGCGTTAGGGAGTGATAAGTAAGTGTACACCCATTTTTAATAAACGTTTGGTAATTTCTAACATAATTAATATATTTTTAACATAGATTTTGGGGATTCATTGCAAATATATTGGTCATTTAAATTACATAGCGACGGATAGTAATCGAGGATGATAAACGATATGTGGTTCGATTGTGGGTTATCGCTGGCTCTATAAAATCTGGCGCATGCGTACTGTTGTTCTATAGGTCTTTGAAAATATTTCACGCTAGTTTAAGTACAGGTTTTCCAAAACCGATATCATATTTGAATTCAGGAGAAAAAAAAACTATTAGAATCACATATTTTCCTTTCTGAGACAAAAAAAAAGTTTATTTTTTGTTGCTCAGTGTAATTAATATCTTCAAGTGCACGTACTGAAAGGAGAATCCATATTAAAGTACATGATGCAATAAGTTTGCAATGTTGCAGTTCGTTACATGAGTAAAAGTAATAAAACGTAGTTCCATAAATTGGTAATTTGTTACGAAACCTAACTGTTTATTCAACTGAACTTAAAAAGTTAACAAAAAACAACTTGATCCATTTCTGCTTTTTTCTTGGTAATATAACCGAGGTTAAAAATTGTTGATAGATTGAAGAAGGAAAAGTTCAAGATTAAATAATCATTGCAACATATGGTTTCTTTCACAATATACTGATATTTCCTAAGCAAAGACCCTAAGTAGGCGGTGGATTCCAATGAAATCTATTATGTTCTTAAAATTTCTGAGTTGGGAATAAGGAAATAACATTTATATAGATCTTGTGATGAAAATGTAATGATTTTTATGGCGTCTTAATAGTTACTTAAACACTAGTTACAAAAGCAGAGATTTAGTAACGAGATGCTCAAGTTAGAACACGACCGACGGTAGAGCAGCCAGTTACTGAACCTAATTTTCTAACGGTGTTGTCTACAATCTCACTAAGCAACAAAAAAAGAAACTTTGGAAAAACTGCACTTAAACTAGCGTGAAATATTTTCAAAGTCATGTAGAACAACAGTGCGCATGCGCCAGAGTTTTTATATAGACAGCGATAACCCACAATCGAACTACATATCGATTATCATCCTAGATTACTATCCGTCGCTAATCTCACTAAGCAACAAAAAAAAGAAACTTTGGAAAAACTGCACTCAAACTAGCATGAATATTTTCAAAGTCCTGTAGAACAACAGTGCGCATGCGCCAGAGTTTATAGAGACAGCGAGAAACCCACCAATCGAACCACATATCGATTATCATCCTCGATTACTATCCGTCGCTAATCTGACTAAGCAACAAAAAAAAAAAAAACTTTGGAAAAACTGCACTTAAACTAGCGTGAAATATTTTCAATGTCCTGTAGCACAACAGTGCGCCATGAATCGGAGTTCATAGAGACAGCGATAACCCACAATCGAACCACATATCGATTATCAACCTCGATTAATACCCGTCGCTATTAAATTTAAATTACCAATATTTGCAATAAATCCCCAAATCTATGTTTAAAAATATATTAATAACATTACAATTACCAAACGGTTATTAAAAATGGGGTGTACACTTACTTATCACTCCCTAACGCTGATCCCACCAGCGATAACCCAAAACAGCGATAGAAAAATCATAGACTAACGAGGGAATATACTCTGTGGAGAAAATAGCAGTTAGCATCACAATATTGTCTAACAGTGTCATAATATTGTGATTGTGCATATTTAAGTAAATACTTCAAAATTGTCTAATACTGTTATAAAAAATTGTTTGAAGAAGTTTAAAATATTAAATAATGTTAGTAAATGCAGAAGAAGAGCTGTAGTTCACCAACTATATAACTGAAAAATCAAGCGCTAGTAGAAGTGCAGTTGAGCCGAAACTTTGTTTTTTTGTCTCAGAAGAAAAATATGTAATTCTGATAGTATTTTTTCTCCTGAATTTCAAATATGATATCGGTTTTTCTCCATCACGCAAGCTTTTCGAGAAAACAGGAATTTATTATAATTTCAAGCACTTTAATATTTTCTACATTCCTAACTACACAATATTCTAACATTCGGACTCACCTAGAAAGTAAGAAATGACGATTTTCTGCTATATTTCGCCTGTGGAACAATCTCTCTTGACGGTTCAACAATAATCGGCCAGCATATTAGGATTCCATTTGCCTTGATATATGTTTTCCATAGCTGAAATCTCCTGATGAAAGTGTTCCCCGTGCTCATCGCTCAATGGACAAATGGATGAAAAAAAGTTTATTAAAAAAAATTATTTAAATCCATTAATTGAAGCTGAAATAAAAAAAAACTGTGGGTGATGGAGAAATTGCGAATACATATTGGAAAACACGATAAAAAAACTGCATTAAGTACAACTATTGGTACTCATGAGACAAAATCATGTTGACCAGTGTAATGAATACCTTCGAGTGTAGGGCTGACGTATTCAAAGAAGAATTTACTATTAAAGTACGTGATGGAATTTTTTACAATGTTGTATGTTCGTTACATGAGTAAATGTAATCAAAACGTAGTTCCATAAATTGGTAAATTGATACGAAACCTAACTGTTCATTCAATATAACGTAAAAAGTTAACAAAAATAACTTTATTCAGCTTTTTCCTGGTAATAACCGAGGTCAAAAATTGTTGATAGATTTAAGAAGGAAAAATTCAACACTAAATAACTATCGAAACATTTGGTTTTTTCCACAATGAACAGATATTTCCTAATCAACTGCACGTAAGTAGAAGGTGAATTCCAATTAAATGTATTGTTTTTAAAACTTCTGAATTGCGAATAAGGAAATAACATTTATACAGGTTTTGTGATGAAAATGTAACGATTTTTATGGTATCTTTTTTTCTTTTTTTCCCCCCCCTTTTCGTTTACACTCTTTCCCTTCTAGTAAACTCAAGTATAAAATCATGACTAATTATTAGCCTTTTATTCTTATTAATTCTTCTCATTGGTCTATTCCGCGAATGAAATCAAGGGTCTGTAGAGTTTTACCTTTTTGTTAACTTTCTGCTATTCTCACACATAGACACAAGGACAAGGCACACACCCAGACCCAAGGTGGAGATTAAAATCCCCTACCCGCCGGTAATCGAACCCGGGTCGTGAAGGTAGGAACTCTACCGACTACGCCACGGAGACGGACATCTTAATTGTTATTTAGACGAATAGTTACAAAAGCAGAGAGATGTTCAAGTTAGAACACAACCTAAGAGAGTGTTGTAAGTGCAGCGAGTTATTAAACCTAATTTTGTAATTTGTATCATAATTAATAGCCACGAGTGATTTCCAAATTATCGATAAATTCACGACTCACGAAGTGAGGAGTGAATTTATCTAGAGAAATTTGGAAATCAAGAGTGGCATTTGTTAGGACTATTTAACGAATAAAATTAAGCTGTTTACTCACAAATCATTATTTAACTATAGTTATTTTAAAATATTTATATATTTAATGTAAACGTCAATGTTTGAAAACAAATCAGAAGCGATAGGTACGCTTCATCTGCTTCTTTTGTTTATCACTGCAACCAGGTCATACTATTTATTGCCAAAGGACGCAATATTGTAAGATTGCACTCTAGTGGGAGAAAAAATGAAACACATCAAACTGTATATTAATTCATTTCTGATGTCGTATGATGTAAATATGACAATTATATTTTTCTGGATTGTTACCTGGGAAAAAATACATTTAAGAAAGTGCAAACAGTGGTTTCTTTTTTTGGTGGTATAATCAATTGCTACAAATGTTTTTATATTATGCGGCATGTGTTGACATTCATGCACTATATATACAATCTGGTAGCCGTATTTCTCACAGGCTCAGTCACTGCAAAATAATGGTCAGACCTGTTCAGAATATTACAAAGGAGGAGCTTTCTTTAATATGGTAAATATAACACTGATAAATATTTCGTGAAACACGACTGTGAATGGTTGTAAAACAGAAATCATTGAAACGTGATTGGCCATTGAGTCCCATTTGGGGCATGAAATGTATTATACATGGACAGAACAACTGTGAGGAGGAACAGGCAATTTATGCCTAGCCCGTGAAGAGAAGAAGAAGTGTATTATACGTTTTGTTGAACCTGTATTTTGTGTTCTGAAAGCGTGTTTTGTGTATTGTTGGAATACTAACGGAGCCGGCAGACGTTATCCTGCCCGAACGTTCAATACTCGTGACACGGCCAGACGATAAAAATGTGGGCTCAACTGCACTTCTACTAGCGCTTGATTTTTCAGTTATATTGTTGTTAAACTATAGCTGTTCTTCTGTATTTAATAACATTATTTAATATTTTAAACTCTTTCAAACAATTTTATAACATTATTAGACAATTTTGAAGTATTTATTTAAATATGCAAATCACAATATTATGACACTGTTAGACAATATTTGAGATGCTGCTATTTTCTCCAGAGAGTATATTACTTAGTCTATGATTTTTCTATCGCTGTTTAGGGTTTTCGCTGGTTGGATCAGCGTTAGGGAGTGATAAGTAGGTGTACACCCATTTTTAATAAACTTTTGGTAATTTTAATATTATTAATATTTTTTTTAACATAGGGTATGGGGATTTATTGCAAATATTGGTCATTTAAATTTCATAGCGACGGATAGTAATCGAGGATTGTAATCGAAATGTAGTTCGATTGTGGGTTATCGCTGGCTATATAAACTCTGGCGCATGCACACTGTTGTTCTGTAGGACTTTGAAAACAATTCACGCTAGTTTAAGTGCAGTTTTTCCAAAATATGTTACTTCTTTACCATAAAATTCACTAATTAATGCGTAATTAGATATTATTATATAAGTTCGCAAGAAAACTCCTCACGCCATTTGTTGTGACCTCAAAACTGTCCATCGCCGTGGCGTAGTCGGTAGAGTCCCTACCTTCCACAACGGCGACCCGAATTCGATTCCCGGCGGGGTAGGGGTTTTTAAATCTCCACCTTGGGTCTGGGTGTGTGTCCTGTCTTGTGTAAGTATGTGTGAATAAGATAAAAAAGGTTAACAAAGGTGAAACAAGAATGAAGAACAGTCTAAACGAAAAGAAAAACGGCAAAGAAAGAAATTGAAAAAAAGAGGATTAATAAATAAAAAAAAGAAGCGTGGATGATAACATCACATTGTTGTCGCGGAATAGCTATGTCGATAATGCAGATGACTACACATCTGACATAAAAATCCTACATCCTAATTGTAGCGCCACCTACTGAGTCCAATTGTGAATCTAAACCATCCAGGGACCCACTCAAACACACACACAACATTTCATCAAAATTGGTCCAGTCGTTTAGGCAGTTTTTAATTTTGGGTTTCAAGGAAACCTCCATTTCTAATTATTGGATTTCGCTCATTTTTGGACAACCCCTACCTCGGTTAATTTTGATACGATATACTGAGTTTCGTTGAGAAACATCGAAACATGCAACCGCTAGAGCGATTTTTAATGTTCACTTCAGATGAACTCCTATACCTAATGGTTTGGAGGGTATAATTGTGAATCAGCACACACAAAATTTCATCAAAATCGTTTAGGAGTAGTTCAGTGACATACACGCGTACAGAAGAATTATAAATATATTCAATTTAGGATTTAAAGAGAGACCAGGGTTTGCTTTGTTTAGGTTGGAAGCATGAATATTTCTAAAAAAATACCGACGATCACGATATGCGATTATATGCAATGTGCGGTAGCTTTGAAGACGAAATACATATATTAGGAAAATGCAACGATTTAGAATATGGTGGCGTCAGTTATTACCGGAAAGATTTTTTAAATTCAAATCCTAAAAGATTGGCATGCTACGAGTTAATAGTAAACCCAGAAAATTGGATAAACGTGGGTAAATTTCTGGAGAAGACGCGGAAAATGACAACACTCATTCGTGAATAAATAAATATGTGAGCAAAGTGTAATACCATTAATATTTAATGATTTTACGTAATATAATTAACGTACAATGTAATTATATAGTAATCTATTTTTCTCCCATTTTATAATTAATTTATTAATACGGACTGTCAACAGCACGGTACGGCTTGCTGCCCCTGCGACCCATATTTGTAAATAACATTGTAATGTACCTTATCTTTAGTCTAATGAAGTCCTACTATTCATTTATTCATAGTTACTTATTTTCCACTACAAAATTCATACACATTTACGCTAGAATAACCGGTATTTATAATTGATATACACAAATTCTACTTCATTTTGTTATTCTACGCATCCTTCAATGTCACAAAATTGAAACCTATAGACGCATGTTTATAGCAATGGATCCCTTACAAAAATTATAATATTAATGTCTACACTTACCTTTATAACATCTTCATCCAATGTAAGATCACTTCTGCCATAAATTCAAAAGATAACACACAAAAAAGACACTTAATTTCACATGGATACACTGTATTTATCTAGTTTTTTGTATATTATATCACCCGCTTTCCGCACAGAAAATCAGAAAAACTAAACTCGCTCGACTGACTCATCACTGACGCCGATCTTAAAACCAAGCTGTGTTGAACTGTTACCAATAGAAGAAAAAATAATTTTCCTTATATGCTACATTATACAAACTCAATTCTCACGGCATCTTTGATACCATAACTTACAAGTTTACCGGAATATAACAAACCACTAAACTCCGTGCAGGATGAATGCAAAGAACAGTAGTGTTCATGACTCGTATTCACAAAATCCAAGGTTCAAATCCCAATGCCAACCAACTTAAATAAGTTTTTTTCCCCCTAGTTTTCCTCAGTCATGGTGACAAAATGCTGGATTGGAATTTCATTATCATGACTTTTTTTCATCACAATCGCCGTTTCACAGCATAACAAAAAATAAAATGTGTATACCGGTGTGTGTATATATATATCCATCCATCCACCCATAGTAATTCTGCCCGAGGGCAGGTCTTTCACTGCAATCATAGCATTTTCATGCTATGCTTGCAGCTTTACTAGGGAATTTTGTGTGTGGTAGCTTCCCGTTGCTTTCCACACAGGTGAAGGATGATGATGACGATGATGAGGATGATGATGATGGCCATATGATTTCGGGGACCGTTAGGGCCTCAAAGTTTTCCTGACATTTGTCTTACAGATGAGGAAAAACCCAGATAAAAACCTCACCCATAAAAACTGCCCCGACCTGGGATCGAACATGGGCCCGCTGCGTGACAAGGCAGCACGCTACCTCGAGACCACAGCGGTGGACATATATTATAATTATTTTTTTTTTATTGAGCAATTCAAGCTTAATATGACATGATAAGAAAAATAAATGCCTGAACGGGATTGCAATCCGGACCTCTGGGTTGGTACCCCAGTGTGAATCCGTTACCCAATGATATCCGTTACACCACCAGGCAAATCCAATGCACCAACCCAGAGGTCCGGATTCAAATCCCGTTCAGACATTTATTTGCCTCATGTCAGATATATACATGATTAAAGATATTAAAAAGTCTATAAATAAAAATATAAACAAAATACTGCATTAAACAGATTATAAAGGCCCATGGGGACATTGGGGGCAAGATCAATGATACTTATCCAACGGACTAAAATAAGGTAGGATTAGCTCTATGCTCCGATCGATTTTATCCCCAGTATATTTCCCGGTATTTATTCTACATCTCAGCTGTTAGGAATCGAATCCAGAACTGAAGTTCGATACTCATACGCCTTTCGCCTTGGCCACCCGGTCAACAACTGCTTTCACCTGGAATGTTTATATTGAATTAAAATAATAATAACGTGGAACTTTGGAGATGCAGTGGTCAAAAATTGAACTAAAGGAGAAACACGATTATTGCTTGTTTCTTGCTTTGTCTCAACGTGCGTTCAAGGACAATTTATATTTTAGATATTGGTAACAGATGCATCAAGCTTTGTTTTAATTGTTATCTCTGTAAGAGAAGCCGGTAAAGCGAAATGTGTTAGAGCAAGTGTGTAACATGTGTGGATTATTAGATAATTTATTAGTACTTCCATAATAAAATAAATCCGTTATGGTTTTCCATTAATTTGATACTGGAGTCATGTGAATTTTGAAAACTGTTTCTAAGGTAACAATACAAATTATTTATCAATAATTTGTGTCAAATTAAGATTAAATTAATTTGTTAATTTCGAGAGACCTATCCCGCATCATCAACATGGCCGCTTCGATGACCAAAAATATATAGAGTTAGTGTGAGTTTAAGAAACTTAAAAAATTAACAAACCAACTCATTCTAGCCTTAACACACTTAAGAAACATAAAAATTTAGTAAAAATAACTGACCCTAGTGGCTGAATTCAAATAGGAATGATATAAACCAATAACTCACTAGCACTATCGAACCCGTAGGTTCAAGGTCGCGCGGACATAAGCTCTCCATAAATCCCTATCCTGAGCCAATGTGTTCCAATCACCCCCTGTATAATCTACTTCCCTCAAATCATAGTTAGTTATTCTCCCACCTCATTCTTGTCTACCAACTGGGCGTTTTCCCTCTAGTTTTCCTACAAGAAGCTTCCATGCACGTATTTCATTCCCCACTCGTGCCACATGTCCTGCCCATCGCAGTCTACGAGACTTAACTGTTCTTATTATATCTGGCTTCCTATAAAGACCATGTAGTTCACTGTTATGTAGTCTCCTCCATTCACCTGTCTGTTCATCTCTCTTTGGTCCAAAAAAGTTCCTAAGAAATTTATTTTCTAATACTCGTAATTTCCTTTCCTCCCTTAAAGTAAGAGTCCATGTTTCGCATCCATATAATATAACTGGTAGAATAACAGTTTTATATATTTTCATTTTTACGTTTTTTGAAAGGAGTTGGGACGTCAAGAGTCTCTGCCATGTGTAATAGCACGCATTCCAGAACTGAGCCTATGTTTAATTTTTTTGTGCACCTCATTCCTATTTGTGATTATTATTTCTAGGTATTTGAATTCAGCCACTTCCTCAAAATTTCCCTCATTTGTCATTAGCTGTCCATTTCCATTATATAATGTATTTCTATGTGTGACCATATATTTAGTTTTATTGATATTTACTTCCAGTACCAAATTCTTAGTGTTACTCAGTAGTATGTGCGTGTTGGCCTTTAGTATCTCCTCGCTATCGGCCAATAGTACATCATCAGCATAAACTAACAGCTTATTAATACCATTGAGTTTGTAGGCCTTCTTCATTCTCTAAAGATTTAATGGCATGCTCTAGTACAAAATTAAATAGTAGAGGAGATAGTGAATCTCCTTGCATCAACCCATTGTGGTTTTCAAAAGTATCTGAAAACTGTTTTCTTACACGCACCCTACTCTAATAATAATAATAATAATAATAATAATATAATAATAATAATAATAATAATAATGATGATAATAATAATAATAATAATAATAATAATAATAATAATAATAATAATAATAATCATCTTCCTTTCCAGAATTAGGTGAATGCGACCTATTCCGGTCTCAAGTCCATCGTTTCCTTGGCCGTCACAAAGACATTTTTCCATGCGGTTTGTAGGTGTTGATCGTTTTGGGTAATCTTGTATTGTCCATTCTGTCTAAATGTTCTTTCCATTGGTATTTGTGCTCTTCTAGTTTATCGACTATTGAAAATATCTCCAGTTAATTTCTTATTGATTCATTGTGTAATCTATCCATGCGTGTACATCCTTTTACGGATCTTAAAAATTTCATTTCAGTGGCTTGAATGTGTGAGATATCTTTTTTGTAAGTACCCAAGATTCAGATCCATATAAAAGAACAGGAACAGCCATAATTTTATAAAACCTGAGCTGAGTTTCTCTTCGAGTCTTTCGGAGGGTTCTTCTTATGGTGCCACACATCATTTGATATCGGTTTAATTTATTATGTATATCCCAATCATAGCTATATGTTATATCTGAACCAAGATAGTTAAAGTGTGCTATCTGTTCTATTATTTCATTATAGATTACTATTTTTGCTCTGACTAGCACTTTGCCCTGAAAAGCCATAATTTTAGTTTTACAAGTTGAGACTTTAAGATTATAATAGAGTCCTAATTGATTCAACGTGTAATTTGTTGGGAATTATATGACGCCCTATAACATATTAACCCTTAATTTCGTAATGTATCCTTTAGGATACATCAGTTGGTTTAATTAATTTAATATTTTAAATAAATCAGAAGGAAACGAACAAAAAGAAACCACTTAAATGTGTGTCTAATTATACATAATAATAGCAATTACACAATATTTCGTTTTCACTGCGGTCCGCCACATTCAAATAACTAACAGATAAAATTTGTATTATGCCCTCTTCGGGTTCCCTAAAGCGTGAAGATCAGGGCTTGCTCTGCATCTTAATTACAAACATTGTTATTTATGTCAATTTAAGGGTTAAGACAAGAGCGTCATAATTCAAAGCTGAGCGTTATCATGACTTGAATTTACTTACGCAGCTGTTACTAACATTTTTGTCACTATCTTTCTAACCTGGCTTCTAGCTTGTTATGTTAGAGCAAAAATGACACAAAGACTACGCGAAATTTTAAAGCTTAACTGAACTATAACATTTCGCTCGTAGACGAAATTTAAGTACTCTAACCTGTGAAAGAGTGTACGCTGATTTTATTTAGTGTAAGTTAATACAGACTCTATATCGGCTGTTACGTCTTCATGTAAAAAAATATTAAAATAATCGTTAAAAACATGTAAAAATTATTGTAAATGGTGGGAAATAATTTTAAAAATGAAACCCTAGGAATAAAATTAGACAGGAATTTATGAAGTAATTTTAAAAAGTCACGTAACATGTTGTAGGTAGCAATCAAAGAGATAATTTAATATTGGAAGAAGGAATTCAAATAAAACAAGTGAAACAAACTAAATATTTGGGAATAATTATGGGTAACATTGAAGGTATAGGCAAAGAGAATATAAAACATAGAATTGAATTGAGTAGCAAAATAATATCATCATTAAATTCCATATGGTGGGATAAGCATATTTGGAAAGACACAAACAATTATATTGGTAAAACATTGGTGGAATCTGTTGCAATGTACGGAAGTGAGGTATGGACAATCAATAAGTACTACAAGAATAGACTAATAGCTCTAGAAATGGATTATTTACGCAGAAGTGCCAGAAAGTCTAAATTAGAACGTGTCACAAATAAGGAAATTAGAAACATAATGGAAGCAAAAGAAAGCATAATTGAGAGAATTGAGGAGAAGGAATTAAAGTGGTTAGGACATGTTTTAAGAATGGAAGATGAGCGATGGCCAAAGCAACTATATCAATGTCATCCGACCAGGAAGAAGAAGAGAGGGAGACCAAAGTTAACATGGATGGAAAACATGAAGACAGTAATGCAAGCAAAAGGGCTAAACATTGAAGATGCCCAAGATCGTAGGCTTTGGAGGTTTGGCGCGAGAAGACGGCAGCAGCTGTAAAAACCCGAAGATAGATAGATAGATAAAAATCATGTTGTAGAGTTTAGCCTTTTTTACACGCTTTATATTAGGTTGTCCACCGCTGTGGTCTCGAGGTAGCGTGCAGCCTTGTCACGCAGCGGGCCCGGGTTCGATCCCCGGTCGGGGCAGTTTTTCTGGTGAGGTTTTTATCGGGGTATTTCTTCGCCTGTAAGACAAATGTCAGGAAAACTTTAAGGCCCAAACGGTCTCCGAATCATATGGCCATCATCATCATCATCATCCTTCACCGGTGTGGAAAGCAACGGGAAGCTACCACACCTACACAATTCCCTAGTAAAGCTGCAAGCATAGCATGGAAATGCTATAATTGCAGTGAAGGACCTGCCTTCGGGCAGAATTACTATGGATGGATATTAGCTTGACCTGTATCTATCTATGTTAATGGAATCTTCCAACGCGATTTTCACCCACTTAAAATCATTGGATCGAATTGTAACTTTGTATACTTGTAAAGGACCAATGACAATACAATAATTTCATAAATGTTTTCTAAAATTCTGACCAGATTCAGCAGAAAATAAAAAAAATAAAAACCTGTATAATAGGTTGTGGACTTGTCAACTTTTTAGTCAATCTTTATAAGAGCTCAGTTGGTTAGAGCGGTGGACTGTATTGGACTGTAGTGGTATATAATTTCACTAATCCATAGGTCGCTGGTTCAAATCCGGCAGGGAGGATTTTTTAGATGAGTATTACTTTTAGCTCATACTACAATAGTATCGAATTTAAAGATATTTACATTTTTATCTTATTCTGTAAAACAATTAAATAAAAAAATAAATAATAGTTTTAAAAACTAAAACAACACGCTTTAATTAGAAAATCCGAACAAAAAATTGAAAAATAATTTTAATTTCCAAAACGCTTGGGATAAAATTAAAGTTGGCAACTAAAATAATCATCTCCAACAAACTTAGAAATAAAACTAGAGTTATCAACAAAAAGAAAATAATTATACCATCAAAAGCGTGGGGTGCTCTATATCAATTAATATATTTGATAATAAACAGATATTGGTAAAAAGTAAAGTCTCTAAGAAGAAAATGTAAAAACCATAAAAAGCACCCACGCTTTTGATGGTAAAAATTATTTTATTTTGTTGATAACTCTAGTTTTATTCTATATGTGCTGGAGATGATTTTTTTTGTGACCACTTTAATTTTTATCCCAAGCGTGTTGGAAATTAAAATTATTTTTCATTCTTAGCTCGGTTTTTCTAATAAAGCGTGTTGTTTAGGTTTTTAAAACTATTATATTTTTTATTCTCTTTGCCCGCGTTCACAAATACTTTTTGAACCACCCTGTATAACATGTGTCGTGGTTGTGTTGTTAGAGTGTTTAAAAGATTTATTACATCGTGTTCAAAGTCACTTCCCAATTTGGAAGGCTGTGTTTTTTATCGGAGGTTATGATCGACAGCACTGCCGCACCTCCTAATACCAATCTCCCTGTTTTTTCTAAAAAAAAAAAATCTAGAAGATAGATTTTCAAACACGCACACTAAGTGCCTAATTTCCTTCAAAATATTTACTCCCCCGGTATTAAAAAAGCTTTATAATATAGCTTAGACCTCGCGTGAAGTCACGTATATGAAAATTCTATATTTATTGAACCTCAATAACTTGCTTGCGCAATTTTTCAGTTATTTTAAATCAACGCTTCCATTGTTAATCTTTATAAAAACATGTGAAGATAACATCTGAGAGTCAAATTTCCCCCTTTTTTTACGTTCTTCATTGTCCGTTTCTTGGCTTTGATATCGAAGTTATTTAGTTTTGTCAATATTTGAATGCCATTACATAAAATAAAATAAAAAATATAATTTTTTGCACTATGTAACTAATATTGTATATTTATGTATTGTTGATTTGACATTCCCGCATACAATCTAGCTGCTATAAAAAACAAAAGAAATCTCAGTACTTTAAAATGACCCAAAAGCACTAGTGCGGTAAGTAAAAACATTTATTTTGAAATACTGTAGTGATATTGCAATTTGTGGAATATATCTAACTCGCAATTATCAATAATTGTAATTTAGGCTGTTGCTGTGGGGAAGGTAACTTAAAATGTTCCTTTAATGTGTGTGTAATTATTATAATATTTATAAAGGGTCCCGGTTGGCTATAAGATTCTACAAAAGTTAATTTCGGTATTAATTCATCACTTCCAGCTTTCCACGCCTCTTCTGTTTCATCATCACTGCACACATCGTCTAAAACCTTCTCCATAATCAGAATAAATGCTGAATCAGATGGGTTTTGCAGTTGTAACAAATATAGATGGCGACATGACCAACAATACTTATTATTTCTCCATAGCAACACATATGGCCGATTCACCTTCTGAAATCTAACATCTATCTTCACTTATATTTATGGAAGAAGTTTACTTTAACTTACCTGATATATTTTCGAAGTCCTATAGAACAGTGCGCATGCGCCAGAGTTTATAGAGCCAGCGATAACCCACCACCGAACGATATATCGATTATTGTCTTTTTTTTCTATCTTCAATTATATTTATGGAAAAAGTTTACTTTTAACTTACCTGATATATTTTCGAAGTCCTATAGAACAGTGCGCATGGGCCAGAGTTTATAGAGCCAGCGATAACCCACCACCGAACGACATATCGATTATTGTCGTTTTTTTTCTATCTTCAATAATTATATTTAGGAAAAAGTTTACTTTAACTTACTGATATATTTCGAAAGTCCTATAGAACAGTGCGCATGCGCCAGAGTTTATAGAGCCAGCGATAACCCACCACCGAACGACATACCGATTATTGTCTTTTTTTTTTCTATCTTCAATTATATTTATGGAAAAGTTTAGTCTAACGTGGTAGATGCTGAGTGCGGCCTCTGGTTAAAACCACCTGCGGCTACAGCCTACCTTTGAATGGTCTAATTATCCATTAGTCATCCGCGGGTTCCAAAACATTGCCTTTTAGTCCCGCTAATTTTGAAAAAGGGCCGAAAAGGGGGAAGTTAAAATAAGGATGAGTGTTAACCATGGCTGTGTATGATGTAATGATTGGTGTATGAAAATGGGCCGAAAGAGTTAAGTAATAAAATGAGTATGGCAGGATGGTAAGCAGAGGTGTTATTGTGAAGTTGGTAGTTTGGTGGTAGTTTAATGGTGTTGACAGTCCTATAGAACACACAGTGCGCATGCGCCAGAGTTTATAGAGCCAGCGATAACCCCCCACCGAACGATATAATCGATTATTGTCTTTTTTTTCTATCTTCAATTATATTTATGGAAAAAGTTTACTTTAACTTACCTGATATATTTTCGAAGTCCTATAGAACAGTGCGCATGCGCCAGAGTTTATAGAGCCAGCGATAACCCACCACCGAACGACATATCGATTATGTCGTTTTTTTTTCTATCTTCAATAATTATATTTATGGAAAAAGTTTACTTTAACTTACCTGATATATTTTCGAAGTCCTATAGACAGTGCGCATGCGCCAGAGTTTATAGAGCCAGCGATAACCCACACCGAACGACATATCGATTATTGTCTTTTTTTTTTCTATCTTCAATTATATTTATGGAAAAGTTTAGTCTAACGTGGTAGATGCTGAGTGCGGCCTCGCTGGTTAAAACCACCTGCGGCTACAGCCTACCTTTGAATGGTCTAATATTATCCATTAGTCATCCGCGGGTTCCAAAACATTGCCTTTTAGTCCCGCTAATTTTGAAAAGGGCCGAAAAGGGGGAAGTTAAAATAAGGATGAGTGTTAACCATGGCTGTGTATGATGTAATGATTGGTGTATGAAAATGGGCCGAAAGAGTTAAGTAATAAATGAGTATGGCAGGATGTGAAGCAGAGGTGTTATTGTGAAGTTGGTAGTTGTTGTGGTGTAATGGTGTTGACAGTCCTATAGAACAACAGTGCGCATGCGCCAGAGTTTATAAAGCCAGCGATAACCCACCATCGAACGACATATCGATTATTATCATTGTTTCGATTATTGTCTTTGTTTTGTTTTATGTATTTAGACACTTTTAAAATGTGATGAACCTAAAAGCTAACTAACTAACTCACACTTAACCTAATTCAATTACTCTAACCCAGGGTGGATCCCATGAAAACACTTTTTTTCTCACTCCTTAATAATCGCAACCATCGATAAACCCCTGGTTCCAACTAGTAATATACTCTCTGGAGAAAATAGCAAGTAACCATCACAATATTTATATTTGATTAAATATTTAAAAATTCTAAAATACAATTATAAAAATTGTTTTAATATTTTAGAATATTAAAAAATGTTACTAAATACAGAAGAAGAGTTATAATTCACAACAATAAACTGAAAAATCAAGGGTAAGTGTTTCTATACTTGAGCCATATTTTAGCTAATATCTTAAATACTAAGATTATTTAACTCATGCCACAAATGTTAGTCAATGACCAATCACGTTTCAATGAATGTTGTTTTACAACCTATGACAGTCGTGTTTCACTCGCTCTTTATCGATTTATCTTTATCAGCTCCTGCTTTTGTGATAAAGAAAGCTCCTCCGTTTTAATGTTCTGAACAGGACAAAGCATTATTTTTCTCTAACAAATACATTGAATATAGCAAATAATGAAAAGATTCCTTGATTTCACTGAGTTGTTTACTAAAAAAATAAATGAATAACCCGTAATGTTGACTATGATATATAGTTTGATGTGTTTCATTATTTCTCCACTTGGGTGCACTCTTACAATATTGCGATCTTATTTGACAATAAATAATATGATCAAGCAGCAGTGAATGAACATAACCTCACATTTCTGATTTGTTTTCAAACATCGCCGTTCACATTAAATATATAAATATTTTAAAATAACTATAGTTAAACAATAATTTCAGTAAACAGCTTAATTTTATTCGTTAAATAGTCCTAACAAATGCCACTCTTGATTTCCAAATTCTCTAGATAAATTCACTCCTCACTTCGTGAGTCGTGAATTTATCGATAATTTGGAAATCCCTCGTGGCATTACTTATGATAAATACACATAGTGCAAAAAATAGTATGTTTATTACCGCCAATATCCCTCCGCCAGGACTCGAACCTGAGATTTCAGTCGGGTAACGGTGGCGCTGTACGCGAGACTGGATAAAGGCGGAAATGTAAGGGTGAATGGATTGGAAAGTGCTACGCAGCCCTAAAGACTGTTTGCTATTCCAAGACGAACAGATCTTTACTTAGAGTTGGAGTTAACAAACAGAATTATCACAACTCCAGTTCTGCTCCCCATAGATTCCACCCGATTGCCGAAACGTGGGCGTCCTGACGTCATCCGATAATAATCAACCAAGTTCAAATTTAAAGTAGTTATATGCTCTGTTTTCTGGTGTGTGTTCATGATCCGGAAATTCAGGGACTCAGACGTCCCAACTCCTTTCAAAAAACGTTAAACTGAAAATATATAAAACTGCTATTCTACCAGTTATATTATATGGGTGTGAAACATGGACTCTTACTTTAAGGGAGGAAATGATATTACGAGTATTTGAGAATAAAGTTCTTAGGAAAAATTTTTGGACCGAAGAGAGATGAACAGACAGGTGAATGGAGAAGACTACATAACAGTGAACTACAGGATATGTATTTTTTTAATGCTCCAGGTTTGTCCTTCTTTACATTTCTGGTGTTTCTCTCCTGGCATTGGCGTAATTGTAACCCACTTCTGAGGTTGGGGCGCCTTGATGATATGATAGGTGATGATGATGATAGTGGTGCTTAACCTAAGATGAATATGAATGATGATGATTGCGATGGTCATATGATTTCGGGGACCGTTTGGGCCTTAAAGATTTCCTGACATTTGTCTTACAGGTGAGAAAAAACCCCAATAAAAACCTCACCCAGAAAAACTGTCCCGACCGGGGATCGAACCTGACCCGCTGCGTGACAAGGCAGCACGCTACCTCTAGACCACAGCGGTGGGCTATTAATAATATATAAGGGAATATTTATAAATTGTGCTGTTCTCCATCGAATATTCACACTTACTTACCAATTTTTTTGCACGGCGGCGTTGTCGAGTCGTCAACGCCGGGCTTAATTGTGTTTTCTTTATTAATTGTAATGTTATTGCTGTTTTTGTTGTTTATTTTTCTTTACACTAGTACCAATTATTACTTTATTGTAACGGACTGTCAACAGCACGTACGGCTTACTGCCCGTGCGACCCATATTTGTAAATAATATTGTAAATATCTTACTTTTGTCTAATAAAGTCCTACTACTACTACTTACTTACTCACGGCACTATCGAACCCGTAGGTTCATGACCACGCGGACATAAGCTCTCCATACATCCCTATCCTGAGCTAATGTTTTCCAATCATTCCCTGTATAATCTACTTCCCTCAAATCATAGTTAATGTTAATCTCCCACCTCATTCTTGGTCTACCAACTGGGCGTTTTCTTTCTGGTTTTACTACAAGAAGCTTTAAATGCACATCTTTCATTCCCCATATGTGCAACATGTCCTGCCCATCGCAGTCTACGAGACTTAACTGTTCTTATTATATCTGGCTTCCTATAAAGACCATGTAGTTCATTGTTATGAAGTCTTCTCCATTCACCTGTCTGTTCATCTCTCTTTGGTCCAAAAATGTTCCTAAGAACTTTATTCTCAAATAGTAGTAATCTCCTTTCCTCCCTTAAAGTAAGAGTCCATGTTTCGCACCCATATAATATCCATCCATAGTAATATTGCCCGAGAGCACGTCCTTCACTGCAATCCTAGCATTTTCATGCTATGCTTGCAGCTTTACTAGGAAATTGTAGGTGTGGTAGCTTTCCGTTGCTTTCCACACCGGTGAAGGATGATGATGATGATGATGATGATAAGGATGATGGTCATATGATTTCGGGGACCGTTTGGGCCTTAAAGTTTTCCTGGCATTTGTCTTACAGGTGAGGAAAACCCCTGATAAAAACCTCACCCAGAAAAACTGCCCCGACCGGGGATCGAACCCGGACCTGCTGCGTGACAAGGCAGCACGCTACCTCGAGACCACAGCGGTGGACCCTATAATATAACTGGTAGAATAATAGTTTTATATATTTTCAGTTTAACGTTTTTTTGAAAGGAGTTGGGACATCAAGAGTCTCTGCAATGCATAATAGCACGCATTTCCAGAATTGAGGTTATGTTTAATTTCTTTGTGCATCTCATTCCTGTTTGTGATTATTGTTCCTAGGTATTTGAACTCAGCTACTTCCTCAGGTGGTATGCTAGCATAGAATATCCAATAAATTTTAAAAGAATAACTTCTATAACAAGGTTGCTTCAAAATTCGCTAAAAAATGGAATCGACGAGACAAAAGAAAGCTAATGTCTTAAAGAAATAAAAGAAAAAGTGAAAAGGAAGAAAAACAGAAGAGAGAGAGAGAGAGAGAGAGAGAGAGAGAGAGAGAGAAATTAATGAAGGAAAATGGTGAGTTAAGAGGGAAGAACTTATTTACGTTAAGTAAGGAAGAAAAATAGAGATGGGGCCATAATAAGAGGGTAAAAAATGGTGCAATTTACGAGGCAATTTTTTGTTGATTAAGCCGAGTAATATATCATGATTAGTTGAGTTGCGGCAGGTGAGACAGACTTGAGGAGGCAAGTCACGAGCCTCGAGCGCAGGTCACGTCGCTTTGAACGCTGTTCCCTGGGGATGTGCAGGATCTTCCGCCTCTTTCGTGTCGCCGCGTCTTTGTACACGATAATATTACACATTCGTCGATGGAATACATCCGCAAACATGACAAGCATATATGTAACGTACAGTCACCAAAAAAATGTACCTAAGCACACACATGCCCATTCTTACTGCATGACCAAGTAAATATATGGATCAAAATGTGTCTGAGCACACATTCATTCTTACTGCATTACCAAGTAAATATGGACCAAAATGTATCTGAGCACATATTCATTCCTACTGCATGACCAAGTGAAATATGTGGACCAAAATGTGTCTGAGCACACATTCATTCTTACTGCATGACCAAGTGAAATATGTGGACCAAAATGTATCTGAGCACACATTCATTCTTATTGCAATACCAAGTGAAATATGTGGACCAAAATGTATCTGAGCACACATTCATTCTTACTACTGCATGACCAAGTTAAAATATGGGACCAAAATGTGTCTGAGCACACATTCATTCTTACTTGCAATGACCAAGTTAAATATATGGACCAAATGTAGTCTGAGCACATATTCATTCTCTACTGCATGACCAAGTGAAATATATGGACCAAAATGTGTCTGAGCACACATTCATTCTTACTGCATGACCAAGTTAAATATATGGACCAAATGTATCTGAGCACACATTCATTCTTATGCATTATCAAGTTAAATATATGGACCAAAATGTATTGAACACACATTCATTCTTACTGCATTACCAAGTGAAATATATGGACCAAAATGTATCTGAGCACACATTCATTCTTACTGCATGACCAAGTTAAATATATGGACCAAAATGTATCTGAGCACACATTCATTCTTACTGCATTACCAAGTGAAATATATGGACCAAAATGTGTCTGAGCACACATTCATTCTTACTGCATGACCAAGTTAAATATATGGACCAAAATGTATCTGAGCACACATTCATTCTTACTGCATTACCAAGTTAAATATATGGACCCAAAATGTATCTGAGCACATATTCATTCCTACTTGCATGACCAGTGAAATATATGGACCAAAATGTGTCTGAGCACACATTCATTCTTACTGCATGACCAAGTTAAATATATGGGCCAAAATGTGTCTGAACACATATTCATTCTTACTGCATGACCAAGTTAAATATATAGGCCAAAATGTGTCTGATCACATATTCATTCTTACTGCATGACCAAGTGAAATATATGGGCCAAAATGTGTTGAACACATATTCAATCTTACTGCATGACCAAGTGAAATATGTGGACCAAAATGGGTCTGAGCACACATTCATTCTTACTGCAAGACCAAGTGAAATATGTGGACCAAAATGTGTCTGAGCACACATTCATTCTTACTGCATGACCAAGTGAAATATGTGGACCAAAATGAATCTGAGCACCACATTCATTCCTACTGCATGACCAACTTAAATATATGGACCAAAATGTGTCTGAGCACCACATTCATTCTTACTGCATGACCAAGTGAAATATGTGGACCAAAATGTGTCTGAGCACACATTCATTCTTACTGCCATGACCAGTGAAATATGTGGACCAAAATGTGTCTGAGCACACATTCATTCTTACTGCATGACCAAGTGAAATATGTGGACCAAAATGTGTCTGAGCACACATTCATTCTTACTGCATGACCAAGTTAAATATATGGACCAAAATGTGTCTGAGCACACATTCATTCTTACTGCATGACCAAGTTAAATATATGGGCCAAAATGTGTCTGAGCACACATTCATTCTTACTGCATGACCAAGTTACATATATGGACCAAAATGTGTCTGAGCACACATTTATTCTTACTGCATGACCAAGTGAAATATGTGGACCAAAATGTATCTGAGCACACATTCATTCTTATTGCATGACGAAGTTAAGTATATTATCGTGTTTTCAAATATGTATTCGGAATTTCTCCATCACCCACAGTTTTTTTTTAATTTCAATTTATGGATTTAAATAATTATTTTTTAATAAACGTTTTTACGTCCATTTGTCCATTGTAAAATAAAACCAAATGAGCTAACTCAAATGATTTCAGCTATGGAAAAGAGATATAAATGCAAATGGAATCCTATATGCTGACCGATTATTGTTGGACCATCAAGAGGGATGCTCCACAGGCGAAATATAGCAGAAAATTGTCATTTCTTACTTTCTAGGTGAGTCCGAATGTTCCAATATTGTGTAGTTACGAATGTAGAAAATATTAAAGTGTTTGAAATTATAAATTCTTGTCTCTCGGAAACCTTGCGTGATGGAGAAAACCCGATATCATATTTGAATTCAGGAGAAAAAATACTATCAGAATCACATATTTTTCTTTCTGAGACAAAAACAAGTTTATTTTTTGTTGCTCAGTGTAATTATGCCTACTCTAAATTTCAGGGTGTCCACCGCTGTGGTCTCGGGGTAGCGTGCTGCCTTGTCACGCAGCGGGCCCGGGTTCGATCCCCGGTCGGGACAGTCTTTCTGGGTGAAGTTTTTATCGGGGTTTTTCCTCGCCTGTAAGACAAATGTCAAGAAAACTTTAAGACCCAAACGGTCCCCGAAATCATATGGCCATCGCATTCATCATCATTCATATTCATCTTAGATTAAGCTTAGGATTTGGGACTCTCCTGGCGCACCACTATCATCATCATCACCCATCATATTATCGGGGCAACGTAACCCCGCCTTCCAGGCGCCCCAACCTCAGAAGTGGGTTATAAGTACGCCATGCCAGGAGAGAAACCAGGAATGTCGTAAGACAACCTGGGGCATTTGAAAAAAAATCAGTGTAGGAGTAAAAAAGAATATTGAAATGACAAAACGAGCTTCCATAAAAATATTTATTTCCAATATCTTAATATCTATCAATTTAATATGTATATATTTATATATGTATGTATATATCAGCAGGAATTAACAAAATCGTTCACATTTATACAACAAATGACATTATACAATGTTCTAAACTACATCATATACATGAAGGACATTCATATGGCACGCTGAAGTCATTTTAAAATAATATACCGGGTGTTCAAATATTTCCGTACATTGCCACAAGTCAATTTTATTGGATGCAAACGAAAGGTACCGGTGGCCGATGAAAAGAATGCAAGTGAAGGGTATGAGGATAAGGGAGAGAGAAGATGGTTCCCATAGACTAAGATATAAATAGGAAAGTAAGCAAATTTCCGTACATGCCACAACGGGCGCTAGTGTGGAACTAACCTGAAGTCATTTTAAAATAATATACCGGGTGTTCAAATATTTCCGTACATTGCCACAAATCAATTTTATTGGATGCAAACGAAAGGTACCGGTGGCCGTTGAAGAGAATCAAGTGAAGGGTATGAGGATAAGGGAAGGAGAAGATGGTTCCATAGGCTAAGATATAAATAGGAAAGTAAGCAAATTTCGCGTAATTGTCACAACGGGCGCTAGTGTAGAACTAACCTGCTGACATCTATTATATTGCTGCGGAACTAATATGAAATTATATAGTCTGGTGGTAAAATTATAGATGGATAGATCATAGGTTGGTTAATGTCTTTGACATCTTTCGATTCCTAATAGCTAATTTTGTCGGTCCATCCAATCTCCTGGTTGTAGATGTTTCTCCTTCATGTATAAACATATTCCCTAATTCCAGGAGGTTTTAGGTCTTCTTCCTTCAGGTTTCCATTCCAAAACAGATTTTGGTAGTCGATCCTCTTCCATTCGCTGGACATATCCGTACCATCTTAATTGCTGAGTTTTAATATAATCTAAATAGTGTCTTCAATCTTCATTTTCTCCCTTATAACTGAGTTAATAATTTTTTCTCTTCTTGAAATTCTTGCTCGCCCTTCGTATAAAATCATTTCCGTTGCCAAATATACTTATTTTCTGTCAAATTCTTCCTAAAGGGCAGATCAGGCTCTTAGCTGTAGTGAAAGCAACTGATCTAAGGATGGACACCTGAAAAAAAAAATCCCTGGTCCTCCAGGTTGGGGTTGATGCGGTAGGCCAGCTCCCTCCCATCAGAAAAAATTTGCAATGCCAAAAAACCTAATACAGATAAGCCGGTCAGATTAGAGGAAGACGAATCAAGCCATGGAAACGAACTCTGCTAATTGGAACATGGAACGTACAGGCATAAGAAATAAAATGGAGGAGGTCCTTAAACAGATGGAGGATTTGAGGCAGGTAAAATTATGAATTAGCATATATAATATAAAGTTATCTTTTAGGTTCTTTAGAGAAGCAAAAAAAAAAAGTCTTGCAGCCTGTATAATATATCTATCGGAAATACAATTTACAAAATGGCTAATTTTACACAATCCCGAGTGCTCTATGAACACGCCGTATGCCTTGCATTTGTTTAATTAGTTGCAAATTCTGTTACTATTAGTCATTCAAAATATCTCTGCAGGCGGAAGAATTACGAAGCTCTGTTTCGTTGCTACACGTGACTTCATATAATGCAGTGTATACTGTCAACGTCCCACGTCCCATTCCCCTCTGCACTCGTAGATAGCAGTGTCACGTGTTCTATTCCTGCATAAACACGACTGCAGTGCCCTCCGTCAACAACTGCGCTTACTCCTTAAACGGTAGTAATATGAACTAAAAGCTCTATCACTCCTCCGTTCATTGTAGTTCCTCGCAATTTTTAGGTGTCATTGTACCTGCATGTAAATACTCTGTGGTGGTTTTTCCTGCATCATTTGACAGTATAGTCTGTGCTGATTCACATTAGTTGACTTGCCTGACGTATCGAGTGTGTTAAGACTAGCAACTTACACACCCGCACATTCCTACCACTTGCATTCTTTCTATCAGTCAACAGTACAGAAATGCAGATCCCTCCTCACACTGGTATACTCGCTTCATAAAACGTGCACTTATTAAACAGGCAACATGAAAATCCGAGAATAGCAATGGCATAAGAAGCTTTTAACAAGAACAGAAGCATTTTCTACAGACTTTGGCAAAATAATTACAAAAGAGGCTAGTGAAGTGCTTTGTGTGGAGTGTAGCATTGTATGGTGCAGAAACTTGGACATTACGATGGAATGAGGAAAAGTGACTGGAAACTTTTGAGATGTGGATATGGAGAAGGATGGAGCGTATAAAATGGGCAGACAAAATAAAAAATAAAGATGTGCTAGACAGAGTGGATGAAGGAAGAACAATGGTGGAACTCATAAAGAGGAAAATAAACTGGTTTGGCCACTGGCTAAGAAGGAACTGCCTGCTGACGGAGGCCCTAGAAGGAATGGTCAATGGAAAGAAGGTTTGAGGCAGAAAAAGACATCAGTGATAGACAATATTATACTAAATGGTTTGTATGCGGATACAAAAGGAAGGCTGAGTTAAGAAAAGAGTGGAGAATGCTGAGTTTGCAGTGAAAGACTGCTCTTGGGCAGAATATTATGTATGCATTTGATATATAATATATTATATGAAATAAAAATGTATAACAGAGTGAGTTTTTTAATGAAACCCACAGCACTTTATGTGCTTCTAATTCTGAGCTGGGGGGTGTAATGTGATCTATTTTCAATGTACGCACCACTTCGGTTGACCACTTTACATAGATGATCTTTTCTTGTATTGTGTACAGAGAGGAGTGTAGCATGAGTTTTTTTTTGTAGTGTAAAGTGTGCAAAGGACATTAAACAGAGAGCAAACACACAGACTATTGGTGACAGAGATGGACTTCTGGAGGGCAGCTTATAAATATTGAAGAAGAGACAAAATTAAGAAAACCAAAATTAAAGAAATAATGGGTGTTCAAAAATATGTTCTACAAATTACACTGGTCAACATGATTTTTGTCTCATGAGTACCAATAGTTGTACTTAGTGCAGTTTTTTATTGTGTTTTCAAATATGTATTCGGTATTTCTCCATCACCCACAGTTTTTTTTATTTCAAGTTCAATTAATGGATTTAAATAATTATTTTTTTAATAAATGTTTTTTCGTCCATTTAAAATAAAACCAAATGAGCTAACTCAAATAGATTTCAGCCATGGAAAAGAGATATCAAGGCAAATGGAATCCTAATATGCTGGCCGATTATTGTTGGACCATCAAGAGGGATGCTCCACAGGCGAAATATAGCAGAAATCGTCATTCCTTACTTTCTAGGTGAGTCCGAATGTTCGAATATTGTGTAGTTACGAATGTAGAAACTATTGAAGTGTTTGAAATTACAAATGTCTGTCTCTCGGAAACCTTGCGTGATGGAGAAAAACCGATATCATATTTGAATTCAGAGAAAAATACTATTAGAATCACATATTTTTCTTTCTGAGACAAAAAAAAGTTTCTTTTTTGTTGCTCAGTGTTTATTGAAGAAAGAAGACTGAAATGGTTTGGCCACGTAAAGAGGATGTCATATGGCGGGATATCTAACCTGATATTAATTCTGAAGCAGATGGCAACAAAAGAAAGGGGAGACCAAAAGAACAGTGGGTTCAAGAAGTGTATAGGAGTATGGTGTCAAGAGGATTACCAGAGAGTGATGCAGAGAATAGGGATTTATGGATGAGTAAAATTTACAATCAGTAGTAGAAAACTACTGTATTCTAGAGAAATTCATAATAAAAAATGACTTCAGAGTATAATATGCAACTTGCCCTAATCATCCAAAAAAAGAGCTTACACATTTCTAGTATCATAGGCTCTCGGGATATCAATTCCAAAATGCAATGCAATAATAACTTGTAATATTGTAAAGACGGACTAGAAAATCGTAACATTATGAATTTTATTATTGATTTCATAGACATGAGTAATTTGATTTACTTCCAATCTTCAGTTCCTAGTTTTAAAAAAATGGAAGCAGATTTTAACAATATTAATTCCAGGCTAAGTTGCAGTTTTACAGCAATTTTAAAGATGTTGAATTATATTTTAACTAACTTTGACAAAAACAAAACTCATGTTAAATAAAAGAGTAACACCTTCAGTTTACATTATAAGTTCTAGGTGTTCAATGTGAGCCCCATTTGTTGCATTATATAAAACTTTCCTCATTAGAGAATTTCCACAAGGACAAAATTTTTTATATACATTAGACAGGGACAATTTAATATATCTTGCTTGTATACATTTTATTATTAGTTTTAGGCTTAATTTTAACTATCATTAACTGGTTGTATTATAGATCGTAATATATTAGATATTATCTTTTTGATCAAATTTTTATTATTATTTAATATTAGAGTTAATTGAGATTGTTATATTCTGATGTAATAACCCTCCGAAAGACTCGAAGAGAAACTCAGCTCAGGTTTTATAAAATTATGGCTGTTCCTGTTCTTTTATATGGATCTGAATCTTGGGTACTTACAAAAAAAGATATCTCACACATTCAAGCCACTGAAATGAAATTTTGAGATCTGTAAAAGGATGTACACGCATGGATAGATTACACAATGGATCAATAAGAAATTAACTGGAGATATTTTCAATACTCGATAAACTATACGAGCACAATACCAATGGAAAGAACATTTAGACAGAATGGACAATACAAGATTACGCAAAAAGATCAACGCCTACAAACCACATGGAAAAAGATCTTTGGGACGGCCAAGGAAACGATGGACTTGAGAACGGCAAAGGTCGCATTGACCTAATCCTGGAAAAGAAGAAGAAAAGGAAGATGTGTCGAGACTAGTTTTCAAGAAATTTCAATTATGAAGTGAATTATTAAATCTAACTCAATTTATTAATTAACAAATTTCTGGTTAATATTTCAATGTAAGTAACATTATGAGGTTATTTTAATTGATCTTACCTCATAATTTTGTAGAATTCTGACTCTTCCTGAGTCAGAAAGAGCTGATGATAATATGCAAGATTACTGAAACATTTTCTCAAGAATTATACAAAACTAGTGGATCTGGCAAACGTTTTCCTGCCCGAACATTCAATTTTTGTGTCATGGCTGTACAATAAAAATATGTTACTTTTTTAGGTGCCGTGGAACTTAGCACGATATTTAATTATGCACTTAAACACCAGTTTAATGCAATAAATAATTATAAAATGGTATAGTAAAAATATTTAGCCCCGAAATTTAATTATATTTAACTCATTTTACTCATAAATATGGAAAAAAAAAAAAAAGTGGGACTATTTCCTGCCATGACCACTGTGTTATTCTCAACACTTTTAAAATTCACAGTTAAAATAACAGTTATTCTATGAACCAGCGATAACCACAGTACTAACCAGTGATAAGCACATTTTAACATGTGACAAACCCACAGCTCTGTTGATAACACAGCATCTCCATCGATAATAATTAATTTATGTCCGAAATTAACTGAATAAAACTCAAACAAATGTACACATTTTTAACCGCATAAAAAAAAAAAAAGTGTTTCATGGGATTCACCCTATGTTAGAGTAAGTGCATTAGGGGTTCACAGAATTAGGTTAGGTTAGCTTATAGGTTCATTACATTTTAAATGTGTTTAAATATGTAAAAACATTATGTCTTCTATGGAAATTCAAAATGGCCCACAGTTACAACGTAAAAACATATTTCCACTCGTAAATTTCACATTACATAAACATACTTTCAGGATCGTAATTTTCCGGGGACAAATGTTACAAACATCACTTAGTAATGGGATAAATTGCATTAAAAATGTCTTAAATTGCGTAAATAAATAGCTGATTATGTTCAACCCCTCCCTTTTTAACCATAACATCTACCAATTAATACGTTTGCAAGAAAACTCCTCACTGTCATCTATTGTGGCTCAAGAGGTGTGCATGATGACATCACATTGTTATTGTGTGGAATATGTCAGTAATGCAGTTGACTACACATCTGACATAAAAAGAAATTCCTGCAACCCGATTGCAATGCCACCTACTGAGTCCAATTGTGTATCTAAATCATCCAGGGACCCACTCAAACACACACAAAATTGGTCGTCGTTTAGGCAGTTTTTAATTTCGGGTTTCAAGTATACCCTCCACTTCTAACTGTCGGATTTCGCTCATTTTTTGATAATACCTACTTTGGTTATTTTAATAGGATATACTGAGTTTCATTGTGAAACATTGAAAAATGTGACCGCTAGAGCGATTTATAAATTTTCACTTCAGGTGAACTCCTACACCTAATGGTTCTAGAGGGTCCAATTGTGAATCTAAACCATCCAGGGACACAATCAGACACACACAAAAAATTTCATTAAAATCGGTCCAGTCATTTAGGAGGAGTTCAATGACAAACATACATACAGAAGAATTATATATATATATATATATATATATATATATATATGTATATATAAAGATCATGAGATGAAATGTATTAACTCAAAAAATTTACTAAATTTGTGTTGTAGATTAATTTGAAGATGTCTTTTTCATAAAAATTTTGTTACAAATACAATCATTCAGTGTACAAAATTTAAGGGCCCTACATAAATGTTCTTGTGTTTTCTTTCATAAATCAACACTTTGAGTCCGACGGTGGTACTAGTACCACGACATTTAAATGATACTGAAGATAGAGAAAATTAAATCCCTCACCATGTCTGTGCCGGCAGATTTACAGGGGTATTGTTCTGACCACGACATTTAAATGACACAGAAGCCGGAGAAAATTAAATCCCAGTGTCATTTAAATGCCGTGGTACTAGTACCCACCGCCGGACTCAAAGTGTTAAGAACTTGTAATGGGGAATTTTAAAACAATTACTCATGTCTATGATCGAGGGAAAATGTACTTGCTGTATTTATGGTTTAAATTTAATTATGAGAGAAAACCAGTTTATCAAGTAAACAAAAATCATCACAGATATAACCTACTTTCTACAAACATTGCAATTTATGCTTTTTTTATTTGTACAACTGATGTTTTAGTTAATACTTCTAATTAGATATATCAACACTAAGCTAAAATGACTCCTGTATTCACAATACTTTATACATTATGTGACCACATATATACTTATTTATCTATACCAGAGAAAATACTTTTTCTCCCATATCTTTTTTTTGTAAACTATACTTTTCTGCATTTTACACAATTGAATTTTTACCATGAACAAAATAATTTTTTACAATATTGTTTCCTACTTTTTAGTGACAAAAGATCTTTTTATCAGGATTCTTCTATTATTACTGATAAAGAAGGTATTTTTTTACATATTTTCTCAATGTTTTTAGTAACAAAACTGACCTTTCCTTAAGATTTTTTCTGACTCTTTTCAGTGTCAAAAGAAGGTATTTTTCTTAGAATTTTTCTGATTATTTATAGTGATAAAATAGTTTTTCTTATGGCTTTTCAGATTATTTTCAGAGGCAAAAGAAGGTTTTTTCTTTCAACATTTTCACAATTTTTTACTGACAAAAATGTCCTTTTGTTAAGAATTTTCTCTTTTCAGTGACAAAAAACTCCTTTTCTTAAAATTTTCTGACTTTTTTCATTGACAAAAGAAGATTTTTTTCTTACAATTTTTCTTATTATTTTCACTGACAAAATGACAAATTTTTCTCGCAATTATTTCTTACTTTTTTTACTGGAAAATATTCTTTTTAGGATTTTTTCCTCACTGTTTTAATGACAAAAAAGATATTTTATTAGGATTTTTTTATAACCCCTTTGAATGACAATTTTTTTCTTTAGATTTTTTACTACTTTCAGTGAGAAATATATTTTCTTACATTCTTTATTTAATTGATTTTACTGACAGAAAAGGTCCTTTGTTATAATTTTTTCTTGCTATTTCCATAACCAAAAGAAAATCTTTTTCTTAAATTTAATTAATTTGTACTTATTTTAGGAATTCTCACTATGAGGTATATTCATTAAGGTAGAATTTTTTATCACTCACCTCATAATGTTCTTCTTATTTGACTATAAACTAGTTTCGGAACATAGTTTCTGTTCCATCCTCAGTATCGTCACGACCGTTGTTCTGTCGTCTTCAAGAGCTAGAACTAGAGTGAAAGAACATCTCAGGAATGCCAAGAAAGGGGTCTGAAAAACATCTTATCGAGAAAGAAGCTAAATTATTAAAACAAATAGAAAAACCAAAAGAACTTACTGTTTGGAAAAGATCTACATTCAAAAGAGCAAAAAGAAGAATTGATGAACTTTGAAATTCCCGGTGAGAATTACCTGGTTTCGAGGTTTTTCAGTCAGCGAATGGAACAGAAACTATGTTCCGAAACTAGTTTATAGTATAATAAGAAGAACAATATGAGGTGAGTGATAAAAAATTCTACCTTAATTAATTAATTTGTTTTCATTGACAATGCTTATGCTATATTTGAAAAGATAAATTATATGCTCAGACTAGGGTTTCAACCCAGGACCTTTTGCGCTCTAGGTGAATGCTCTAACAACTGAGCTATCTGAAAATTCCAATCTAAATGAATTTTTTTCTCTCTTATATACGCTGTTAATTCCCACATACCAAATGCTATGAAACCTTTGCTTCTATTTTGCAAATGGTGGCTTCTTTATTAAGAAGACATTTAATTGGGAATTTTACACAATATAAAGCCAGAACGGCTTATTTTGATATTTTTATTATTCATTTCATACATCTCAGTGATGGATAAATTTTTCTCTTCAAATATAATTTATCCATCATTGAGATTTGTGAAACGAATAATAAAAACTGTAAAGAGGATTGAAAGTCAGGACTGTTTTAATTATTCTTTTAAATTTTGAAACAAGAAGATTCTTTATACCATCTGGAAGAGTACTAAACATATTCACTGATACAACCTCATAACTATTTTGCATTTACTAAATTTACATTTATTTAAATATATATACTGTTATACAGTGTGATTATAAAGTCTCAGCACATTTTAAAGAAATCGCTTACATATCGTATTTCTGTTACAGCCATTCGAAAGATACAAATATGTTCACCATTGAAGAGCGGATAGAGATTGTTGCTGCGTGTTTAAGAGGCCAGTCGTACGAGGAAGTTAGAGACAGATTCCAAAGGAAACCCTCACGGGAGACGTGTATCTTGATATGTTGCAACTTTTCTTACAGCCACAGTTACAGCAAGATGGTATCATTGATACAGTGGTGTTGCAACAAGATGGAGCACCACCACACTTTGCTCTGGCTATACGTGGGTATCTCAATGACAGGTTTCCCAAAAGGTGGATTGGAAGAGCACTCTCCTCGTATCTGGGCATCTCGTTTGCCAGACCTCGCACCCCTGGACTTTTTTGCTTGGGGGTTCTTCAAGCAACAGGTGTACAGAACCAAGTTTCCTAATCTGCAAGTGCTGAAAGAACGCATATGCCAAGCGAGTGAAATGATTACAGAGGATGTGTTGGTACATGTTTTCCGGGCGATGGTGTGTCGTTGGGAAAGATGTTTTGAGATTGATGGGGTTATGTTGAAAGTAGAAACTACCTTATAATTTTTGTTTTATTTGCGCTACGTTATCCACAAAATGTACTGGGACTTTATAATCACACTGTATGTAAAATAAAACAATTTACCTTAGTATTAATTCTGCTAAATGAGTCAGTAATCAATCTGGGATGTAAATCTGTTCCATTAAAATAACAGATATCACTATAAGTGATAAAAACAAGACAAGAAAATCCGAGAATGGGGTTAAATGATTCCAAATGCAGCCATTAAAAAATATATCAGCATCTGAAACTGCTTTAAATTATTTTTCATCATCATCATCATAATTGGCTCGACAGCCCCATGTGGGCCTTGGCTGCTTTCAGAAACCTATGCCAGACTTCGCTGTTCTGCGCTTCATTCTTCCAGTTTTTATTTTTTAAAATTTTAATGTCTTGAATTATACCATCCTCCCATCTTAATTTAGGTCTTCCAACTTTTCTGGCCAATAGTGGTTGTTCATTGTAAATTAATTTTGAAATCCTTTTGTTGTCCATGCGAATAATGTGTCCAGCCCAGGACAATCTATTAACTTTAACAAAATTCAAAATATCTGGCTGATTGTACAATTTATACAATTCATTATTGTATCTCTTTCTCCATGCATTAAATTATTTCTCTATTTCATATATATTAGGGTGGTCCTTATTGTAACCTTTCGTATTTAATTGTGCACGCCCTCTAATATTTTTTACGTTTGATTATAATAAGTAATTTGAATTTTTTCTTTTAATTTTGTTGAGTTGTTTCTTGACTCACCTCCATACTTCTTAACTCCCTTGCAGATCTAGATTTCGTCACTGTATTTGTGACGTGAACAGCATTGAGAATGTTGCAAATACAGGACGAAATCCGGATCTGCGAGGGAGTTAAGAAGTATAAGGTGAGTCAAGAAACAACTCAACAAAATTAAATAAACCTCATAGTGTTATTTCCTACCTACATAACTTAAGTAATTTGAAGTCCATTTTGCTGAAATTTAAGATAGGAATCCATGCCACTTGAGCTAGAACAGGCAAGAAATTGAAAAGAAAACATCGATAAAAATGATGATTTTATGATGTTAACAATTAATTTCATTAAAACAACTGTATTTGAAGATATTTATTCATTGATTTAAGATAATAGAAAACTAAATAATAGATACTCTTGTAGTAAGTATTTTTTAAAAAAATATTTATAAAGACCATAGCCGGCTAAGTTAAGAGTGAGTGGCCCCCACGCGTATTCGTTCCAAATTTTGGCCATAAGTTTCATCTGATGGGTTACAAACTCATGCCAAATTTCAACCCTGTAGCTGCACTAGGAACAACGATAAAAATACAGCTAGTATTTTTGCTGAAGATTTTTTTTCTCAGGATCTACTGGACCGATTTTTATGAAAAAAAAAATGTTGTAAATATATTCAAGGCGATTCACAGCAAATATCAAACTCAATCCCATGTCTCATGTAGCTACAATCATATATTACCTGGCACATGGAAGATATTTGTCCAACATTTTATGACCAGCTGCGATTCTGAGTAAATTGTTCGCAAAGAATACAACTGCCATTATCAATGATGATCTATCCATAGTAATTCTGCCCGAAGGCAGGTCCTTCACTGCAATCATAGCATTTTCATGCTATGCTTGCAGATTTACTAGGGAACTGTGTAGGTGTGGTAGCTTCCCGTTGCTTTCCACACCGGTGAAGGATGATGATGATAATGATAGTGGTAAGGATGATAATGATAAGGATGATGGCCATATGATTTCGGGGACCATTTGGGCCTTAAAGTTTTCCTGACATTGTCTTACAGGTGAGGAAAAACCCCGATAAAAACCTCACCCAGAAAAACTGCCCCGACCGGGATCGAACCCGGGCCCGCTGCGTGACAAGGCAGCACGCTACCTCGAGACCACAGCGGTGGACTATCAATGATGATAGCGACGATAATTAAGGGAAGCAGTGAAAATCTTCATCGGCCAGTAACGTAAATGACACAGCACCAAAAATTGATTGAAAGTATAATTATATTGTAAAAAATCTTAATAAAATTTAGATAAATGTGCAAAAACAATTGTATTTTAATTTATTTTAACTATGCTCCACCTCTTCGATCGGCTTGGAAAAATTATATGTTTGTAATAATAATAATAATAATAATAATAATAATAATAATAATAATAATAATAATATAATAATAATAATAATAATAATAATAATGTTTTATTTATTCTGGCAGAGTTAAGGCCATAAGGCCTTCTCTTCCACTCAAACAGCGCAAATACAAATAAATATTTGACAAATATAGATATACACTATACTAATTATAAAATTTTTATTATATAAAACTTTCCTCATTAGATGATTGCCTCAAGGACAAAGTGATACAGACAATTAATTATTTTTAATTGATGAATACATTTTGTAAATACATTTTAAAAAATTCAACTTGTAAGCCTAATTGAAGTATACGTACTATAAAGTACAACTTTTGTAAATATGGTTTCTTAAAATTGAAATTGATCCTCTAATGGCAGCAATCACAATTCTAGAAAGATACCCCTGTCCAAATCTAAGGAATTCCAAAATTTGGCTAAGAATCCTGGTATAGTACCTCTTGCCCCGATCATCAATCCTGTGACAGTTATACTATCTAGTTTGTATTTATCTTTGTAATAGTTAATTGTTGGCTCATATATGGATTTCTTTTCAGAGTCAACTTCCTCAGGTTGGCCACTATGAATCTCAAAACGAATTGTGGGATCTAATATCATACCAATTTTTAGAGGATAGTCTAAATGCAATAATATCTATTCGTCTGTTACTCCCATTAGTGGCCACACCATGTACTTCCTCAGTTAAAGATACATTAATGTAGCAATGTAAATTTCATGTACAAACAACGTTTTATACGATAATAACAATAATAATACTTACGATAATAATAATAATAATAATAATATAAAAATGATAATATAATGATGATGATAATAATAGAATAAATATGATAAATTATACGAGAAACACCAATTAATATATATACCTTACACTGGGTAATGATGAAGTCGAGGTTAGAGCAAATATAAATTTAGATTTCTTTTAAAAGATACCAATGTCCGCAGCCCCTTATTTCTTGTGGTAGGGAATTCCAGTTGCGAGAAGTGGAGATGGTATATGACATGGAGTGATGTGATGTCCTATGTTGCGGTATATTAAGTAAGAGACCTATTTGTGATCTTGTGTTTAAGTTATGGTTTGACGATAGATACTGGAAACGAGGAAAGAGGTCCGATTGTCTAATAGAAAAAACTTGTAATTGTATCTCGTGAGCAGTGACTGAAAAAAAATCACGAAAACTAAAATATATTTTTTCAGGGATTGAGTTCTCGATTTTTGCTGTGAATTGCTTTGAATATATTTACAACATATATTTCTTTCATAAAAATCGGTCCAGTAGAATCCTGAGAAAAGAAATCTTCACCAAAAATACTAGTATTTTTATCTTTGTTCCTAGTGCAGCTACAAGGTTGAAATTTGGTGTGAGTTTGTAACCCATCAGACACAACTTTTGGCCAAAATTTGGAACAAATATGCATGGGGGCTGCTTACCCCTAATTTAGCTGGCTATGGCCTTTACATCCAGTGCGACATGGGCTAATGCTAATTTTAATTAAATTAAATTGGGAAGTAAACATTAAGAGGTTATATCATTAATAGTGAGTGGAGAACATATTTTTAATGACTCACCTCATATAATTTCAAATTTCTTTGATACCGGCAGTTTCAGACAATATCTTGTCCCTTTTCAGTCATGGCTTGAGTGGAAGCCATGACTGAAGAGGGACAAGATATTGTCTGAAACCGCCGGTACCAAAGAAATTTGAAATTATATGAGGTGAGTCGTTAAAAATATGTTCTCCACTCACTATTAATAATGTTAATTTGTTTAATGTAATTTGATACACTGTCAAATTGGGCCAAAAGGAAAAAAAAAAAAGAGAGTGGGCATTGAAATCAGATACATTTTAATTTCACCTCTCCATGGAGTTGTTCTCCACATGAACCACATGATATTTGAGCTCATCCCTTTTGTAGAAGGCCCTAGCTCTTCATGGGACACAGTGTCTCATTCATTCATTCATTCAAATAAGGACTACTCTTGTATGTATGTATGTATGTATGTATGTATGTGTTTACACTTTTAACAAAGATATTGGGGAAAAAAATAATTTATGCAAGTAATGAGAAAACTATTAATTTTCTCACTAGTTGAATGTTATCCATTACTGATATTCAAACTGATTTTTAATCTGTTATCCATAACAAACTGAAACATTTTATTAATTTGAAAATAAAACTTAATACCTGAACTGAGATTTGAACCCGAATCTCTAGCTTTGTACGCTAGTGTGCTGGCCGTTATACCAATCCAGGCTTCTGGTGTAAGCATCAATTTTCTTTCATCATTTACTATTCTCTCGTCTGAAATCAGTTCATTTTTATACAAAAATGATAGAAATTATTAACAGTATAAGATGTTACGGATGTTATATATAAATTTAACTGTGGGTTTCCACAAATAGAATGAAAAGTTGTACACAATCAAGGGATACGATCATAATTGAATACATATTCTATATTCATAGTTAAATATGGGAAATAACATTACGAGGTTCTTAATTCGTAAATTAATGAGTCATTTTTTACATCTTACCTCATATTTTATGTTTCTTTAAACACGGGAACTTGTTTTCGAGAGAAGGGTATCTCTCATTTTCAACCGACATTATAACTACCGGATTTTTGTTGCAATCTCCATCAATAATGTTGCCATCTGGTGTTGATTTGATGAACTTTGAGATGAGGTCACGTTCATCAGGAATCTCAAAATTCATGGATCTAAATTTGTTCTTCTGAATATATATCTTCTCCCAAACTGTCAATTCTTAAGGTTTTCAAATGTTTTAAAAGTTGGGCTTCTTTTCAATTTTATGATTCTCCAATGAACTATGTGCTGCAATAGCTGATTTTTCAATTTCGCCATTTTTAATATTTCTAAAGTGTTTCTTAGTGTGAGTGTCCAAATTTCTTTTTGTTTTTCCTATGCATACTTTATTGCAGTCCTTACAATTAATTTGATAAATTCCAGATTTTTTGCTATCTGGAGTGTTCAATTTCTTATTGGTTATTAATAGATTACCAAGGCTAAATTTATTTATCGGTGCCAACGTAATATTGAATTTCTTGAAATGTTTTTAAAAATTTGTTATGTATTTCAGGATGATAAGTAATTTTCTTAAATTGTTTTCCTTTCTTTGAATCAGATTGTAGGGTAGTGTATTCTTTTAATCTTTTTTGTTGTCTGAATTTCTTAAATTTATTTTAAAATTTTTTTTTTTCCAAAACCATTTAAATTGGCTATGTTCAAAATGCTATTATAATAAAATAAGAAATGTGCACAACGTGCAAAGAAGAAGAGTTGTTTTTAGTCACTGCAGAGTTTCAACAACGATTCTGATCTCATCCTACAGTTTAAACACATGATATTTCTCGCACTGTTCGCCACATCTTGCACACACGCAGTCTGGGCCGGGCTCGTGGAAACTCTGGTTGCTACACAGCTTGTGGTTATTGTATTCTTTCTTAAAATCTTCTTCATTTAATGGAACATTTAATAATCTACATATCAAACTGTTGAAAATTGCATGTTTATGCGCAATATGATTGAAACCTGAAGATTTTATATAATTGTCTGTATGAGTATTCTTCCTATATATATATATATATTGAATTCAATTTTTCCTTGTAGTTCATTTCTTATTAAGTAAAGGTACAAAAATGGGATTTGTTTATCCTTTTCTAATATTCTATAAATGAAAAAATAATACAATATTAAATTGAATACACATGTCGAAAGAATGAACAGAGACAGACTATAAAAACTAATTTATAATTACAAGCCAACAGGTAAAAGAGTAAAAGAGTATGGTGAAAGTGCTGACGATGAGACCGTTGTGGTCTTGAAATCACGATCTACTTAGAAGATTTATATGAGGAGAGGTAAGAAATATTTAATTTCACCATAAATTAAACCTCATAGTGATTAATTCCTATAAAAGTTAAATAAATGTAAAAGAGATTTAGAAACGCTCTTTAAAAAGATGGAAGGTTGCTGCGAAGACAGAATAGGCATAAAGCCTAAACCAAGAAGTGAAAAATAAGAACAACAAATGTAAATTTTAACACACAAGTTGATAGAAAATTATTTTTTTTAACAGAAATATGTAATTAAGTTATGTAGGTGGGAAATAACACTATGAGGTTTATTTTAATTTTGTTGAGATATTTCTTGACTCACCTCATACTTCTTAACTCCCTTGCGATCCGGATTTGTCACGGTATTTGTGACATTCTCAATGCTGTTCACGTTCACAACTGACGTCCAAGAGGAGACCATTGGATGTCAGTTGTGAACATGAACAGCATTGAGAATGTCACAAATACAGTGACGAAATCCAGATCGTGAGGGAGTTAAGAAGTATGAGGTGAGTCAAGAAACAACTCAAAAAAAAATATATATATATGTAATGTCAAAAAGAATAACAAACATGAAAAATTAATGTTGATCTTGGAGAAGATTTCCAGGCTGTTGGCCGTGGTCTTGAGGTTTGAAGTTCCCCAACGTTTCGCCAGAGACTGTGTCTGGCATCCTCAAGGGTTGTCTTGAGACTAGCAATTTTGTCCACTGTCTGTTCTATTTATACCGTTCACCGCAATGTGTTTTCTGCAGGGTCCGTTCCTTCATAAGTTATATCTGCCTTCTGATTGGTCAGCGGTAGGGACTTCCATTGCTCCAATGAGGTTGCTGTTTGATGGTCTAGTCGACTGATCTTGTAGAGGCATTCTGCGTTTTTTTAAAACCGGTATCCATACCCTGTTGACTTTTAATGATTCTTCTTTTCTATTGAAACTGTTTTATGTTTGAATATTTCGATGGCTTCTCATTATAGACAGGTAAAATAGTATGTGCAGTTAGATAATATATCTCTATTCTGGTATTGTACTATGTGGCCATCAAGTAAAGAGTGTTCTGCTACTGCCGACTTATCCATTTGTTTAAGACGACTATCGTAGCAACTCCAGCCATGGAAGCCAAGTCAGTACATAAAAAATTAAGTATTAAATTGAATTGGTGTTTACTTAAGTTATGTAGGTAGGAAATAACACTATGAAGTTTATTTTAATTTTGTTGAGTTGTTTCTTGACTCTCCTCATACTTCTTAACTCCCTCGCAGATCCAGATTTCGTCACTGTATTTGTAACATTCTCAATGCTGTTCACGTTCACAACTGACGTCAACGGTCTCCTCTCTTGCACACTCCTGTATTTACTTGATGAAAATCCATAACGTATTTAATTAAATGAAAATAAAACTTTAAGTTTATGTGATTTTCATATTTAATTAAATAAAAAATTAAGTTACACTAGCTATAAAATGCTCTTCTTCATAATTTGTAGGATTTTCATCCTGTTTATTTCCAAAATCACTCCTCGGAGGAAGACGTATTGGTTGTGCATCCACTGTCTATCCATCTCTTGGCTGGTCTTCCTCTTGTTCTTGTCCTATCCATTGGTCTATCTTCTTTAGCGCTTTTTGCAAGTCTTCCATTCTTTCTATATGACCTTTCCAATATTTTCGTCTATCTATAATACATTTGGTTATGTCTTGAATATGACATTTGTCGCTAATTTCTGTTGTGTGTATCTTATCAAATAAAGTTTTCCCTGAATAGTTCTTAAGATCTTTATTTCACATGTGCTTTTTATTTGTTTAGTTTTTGTTGCATCAGCCCTAGTTTCTGCTCCATATACGATAACTGGTCGAACTATCATTTTGTATATGCGGATTTTACTTACTATTGACACATGTTTGTTGCGCCAAATTAAATATTTCATATATCCTGATATTTGTGCTGCTTTATCAGCTTGTTTCTTTACTTATTTTATTAAATTTTTAGTGTTTGTTATTCCATCCATAGTAATTCTGCCTGAGGGCAGGTCTTTCACTGCAATCATAGCATTTTCATACTAGGCTTTGCAGCTTTACTAGGGAATTGTAGGTGTGGTAGCTTCCTGTTGCTTTCCATACCAGTGAAGGATGATGATGAAGATGGCCATATGATTTTGGGGACCGTTTGGGCCTTAAAGTTTTCATGACATTTGTCTTACAGGTAAGGAAAAACCCCGATAAAAACCTCACCCAGAAAAACTTTCCCGACCGGGGATCGAACCTGGACTCACTGCGTGATAAGGCTGCACGCTACCTCAAAACCACAGTGGTGGACTGTTTGTTATTAATACACTAAATAATTAAATTCTGATACTTCTTCTATAATTTTTCTTTTTTTATTATTTTATAGCTATAAGAAAAATTATAGCTATAACATAATAATATTAAAATCTCACTAAAATGTTTTCTTGAATAAAAAGCTGCTAGAAAGTTTGTAGAATGAATTTCAAAGTTTATAAATTCAACCATAGATGGCAGCATGGAAGATGTTGACAAGAGAATAGTTGACGGTCGAAGAATTTCATCAGTCGGAGTTGTGACTGAGAATGGAAGTTGTCTGAAATTGCAGTCTCATGAAATGAACAAAATTTATGAAGTGAGTTTTTTAAAACAATTATCTCCGATGAATTTAAATAACACCTCATAGAGTTAATTTCTAAAAAATGCAATTGTAATACATCATTAATAGTGAGTGGAGAACATATTTTTAATGACTCGCCTCATATAATTTTAAATTTCTTTGATACCGGCAGTTTCAGACAATATCTTGTCCCTCTTCAGTCATGGCTTCCACTGATGAAATTCTCTGGTTGTTAATTTCTCTAAGGACATCACCTCTTGTGCTGCCATTCAGTGGAAGCCATGACTGAAGCAGGACAAGATATTGTCTGAAACCGCCGGTATTAAAGAAATTTGAAATTATATGAGGTGAGTCGTTAAAAATATGTTCCCCACTCACTATTAATGATATAACCTCATAATGTTTACTTCCCAATATTAATTTAAATATTAAAAAAATGTTATACATCAGTTGATAAAACCACTTATTTGCTAAGAAACATCATATTGTATCGCTTGTTTAAATACCAGTAATGGATAAAATATTGTATACCATTCGAGAGCAAATTGATTTTATTCATTCATAGAAATTATACACAGAATTAAAGATGAATAAAATCTTTTTTTTCACTCTCTTGTACCATAAATAACTATGACATACATTAAGCAATCATCACATATCCAAAATTGTCCAGATGTCCAAATGATTTTAAAAGCTAGAATGTAAACATTAAGGCCATAACAATCACCTCACAGAGGTACAAAATACCATCTCGCTACTCTCAATAGTATTCCGACATCTTTTCTCATTTTTTTTTCAAATTTGGACATCTGCAGTAACAAGGCCAATACCAATTTCAAAACAATCACATTTATATTATCTTTTTACATAAAAATATAGTTAGTATTATTATTCAATATTTGTTCTTCTACTAATAAAAGTATTTTATAATTTTTAAACACTATCTTCAGGTAAGTTGAGAGAGAATTCTGGGAAACTGGCTGTTACATCCAGACAGCATCACCCTCTAACATTTCAATATTTACACATTTAGGGTCGAATCTTTGAACGCATTAGACCGTAAAAGGTGTTCTCTGCTGAGAAAGTTATATCCTAATATGATTTTGCTTACTCAGAAATCTATTCATGCGATAATAATTGTTGAAATTCGTAAGCTACCTGACGAGGTAACTTAAGATCATAGCTTAAGATAGAAACTTATCGTGAGAATCCCGAAGGGAACTGATGGTAACCAATGTAGTTTGAAACCTTGCCACTTTATCCAAGATGTCGGACCTTGAAGACTTCAATCATGTTTTCGGTATATGCAGAGAATAGGGAATTTGATAGAGTCTACCAAAGAATTCAACTGGAAGAACAGGAGAATTGCGCATAATATTACAGGATGCGGACGTCGTTGTATACGGTAGTATTTGCGGGATGCAAGCCGTAAATGCAATTCCTCTATAGCAGACAAAAATAACGAAAGTGGTTTTAATCGCTGAGAATTCTGGGTAATTTCTTGCCAATATTACAAAAACGACGACTTTCACGCATGACCAGTTAGTGTTTATCTAATTCAATCTTTGCACTTGCTCACGGTGAGTCAGCTCACCAATGATTGGAAGTAATTTGAGTCAGAGACCTAATGTATTTGCATGCAGCCCTTAATCTTATAATGAGAATAACAGTGAAGATCGGGCGAAGAAATGTTCGATTGAAGAGCCCTTGGAAGTGGGTACAGCAAGGGATGTCCTCTATCACCTACTCTTTTCAACATCTACCTGGACGACCTAGTGAAGAACTGCTTTAGCAATACGTGAGGCAATAACATGGGAGGAAAAATAATAAAGGTGCATAAGATTTGCTGATGATATGGCTTTGCTAGCAGAAAGATGCAATGACACTGAGGAACATTCTGATGGAGCTAAATGACACGTGCGAGGATTGATGGAATGAAGATAAATATAAATAAGACGAATGAAATGATTATAGGAAGGAAACCAAGGACGATAAACATGAGGATTGAAGATGAGGCCATTGGTCAAGTGGATAACTTCAAATACTTTTGTGTGTTAAACTATCAGTAGTAACAATTTACTGCGGGCAGGAAGTAAAGCAGAGGATAGCACTGACAAAATAAGCTTTTAACAACCGGAGAACCATTTCCTGCGGACCTTTGACAAAAGAATTACAGAATATGCTAGTGAAGTGTTTTTTGTGGAGTGTATCATTTTATGTGTGCAGAGACTTGGACATTACAATTGGAATGAGGAAAAGCGACTGGAAGATTTTGAGATGTTGATATGGCGAAGAATGAACCATATAAATGGACAGACAAAGTAAGACATAAAGATGTGCTGGACACGAGGGTGTGTGAAGGAAGAACAATGCTGGAACTCATAAAGAAGAGGAAAAGAAATTGGATTGGCCACTGGCTAAACAAGAAAACTGCCTGCTGAAGGATTTTCCAGAAGAAATGGTCAATGGAAAGAAAGTTAGAGGCAGAAAAATACATCAGATGATAGACAATATTAAAATAAATTGTTTGTATGCATTGATACTAGTAAAATTCATGGTGATTTTCCGTTGAGGTATTAGTTCACAGTAATATAATGTACGGTTAAAAACTATAATATAGTTACCTTGTAGGTCCGTCTCCTCAACTTAAGTTCTTTTAAAACTCTGTAGGCCTCAACAAGGGTCAACAAGAACGGACCTAATGCATTCTGCTGATGATGGGACTAGTCCCGAAAGGCCAACAGAGTTTTAAAAGAACTTAAGTTGAGGAGACGGACCTACAAGGTAACTATATTATAGTTCTTAACCGTACATTATATTGGAATGCAGGCTTTCACGGCCGGTAATCATGGTAATAAAAGATTCCGGGCTATGTGGCCGTGGTCTATAACTGGCGTTTCTTCCAGACGTTTCTCCCTCAACTGCGGAGGGCATCTTCAGTGGCGAGCGCTTCCAGCTGTTGTTTCCCTGTCGTAGACTAATTCGCAGTCGAGTCTACAACAGGGAAACAACAGCTGGAAGTGCTCGCCACTGAAGATGCCCTCCGCAGTTGAGGGAGAAACGTCTGGAAGAAACGCCAGTTATAGACCACGGCCACATAGCCCGGAATCTTTTATTACCACGTACATTAATATTACTGTGAACTAATACCTCAACGGAAAATCACCATGAATTTTACTAGTATCGAAAGAATAGAGAAAAGTTTAAGTGTCTATAATTTAACTAAATAATTAATCTGGAATAAAGATATACCCACCAAGAGTAAAATGACAATGTATAAAACTTATTTCAAGCCAGTTCTAACACATGCAGCTGAGACTTGTACATAAACAAAGAAGGACTTGGGCAAAATCCAAGCTACAGAAATGAAATTCTTATGTGGAATGGTACATAAAACAAGGAGAGATAGAATAAGGAATGACAAAATCAGGGAGACATTCATCCATCCATAGCAATTCTGCCCGAGGGCAGGTCTTTCACTGGAATCATAGCGTTTTCATGCTATGCTTTGCAGTTTTACTAGGGAATTATAGGTGTGGTAGCTTCCTGTTGCTTTCCACACCAGTGAAGGATGATGATGATAATAAAGGAAGATGATGATGGCTGGATGATTTTTGGGGACCGCTGGAGCCTAAGCTTCCTGACATTTCTCTTACAGGTGAGGAAAAACCCCAAAAAAAAAACCTCACCCAGGAGCCTGTCCTGATTGGGAATCGAACCTGGGCCCGCTGCGTGACAAGGCAGCATGCTACCTCGAGACCACAGTGGTGGACAGGGAGATATTAAGTGTAGAAAAATTAACAACAGACGTAGAAAAAAGTAGACTAAAATGGTTTGGATATTTAAAAAGAACGGAAAAGCAAATACTACCACAAAGATTGTTAAATCTCAAGATACAAGGAAAACGACCACGAGAAAGATGGATTAACCAAGTGAAGAAAAGTCTACAAGAGAGAGGATATGACTGAGAAGAACTAAAAAGAAGCAAAGCATGGGAAGATAGAGATACTTGGAGGTATATTTGGAATTGACTTTCCGAAAGAAGGACACAATAAGAGGATTACAGTTTAACATCGTAAATGTATGACAAGGAGCTCACAGCTGAATTCCCATACTTAGAATCTTTTATTCTCTCTAAAACCCATCGACTCCGGCTGGGTTCCAGTTCGCATACACAGAAACCAGAGGTGAAAATGGCAACTTTTCACATTCTCTCAACTTAGCCGAGATATATAATAATATTATTATTTTTAAAATGTTAAAATGTATTTTACATGTATGATATAGAGTGGCTTTACTAGGAAATAACAATTACTCATCATGTTCTTCAAACTCTGCTTTTCTAGTTCCGAAGTTCAAACAAATACATTCCTTGCAACACTTTAATGGAAGCACTTCTGTTTAGATTTTAACATCCAATAGCATTATCATAAAATTAAAGAATATTCTTACAGACAGTGTGATTCAGAAATATGGCTATACGTTTGTGACGAAAATATTATCATTAAAGGAAATATGATGTAATCATTGGAAAGGAAATCCTTCAAATTACAACAATAGAACAAAACAAAACAAATCACTGCTCACATGCAGCTTGACGGGTTGATTTTTGTGGACTAGCATCAAACGCCTCCACAATTCTCTTCATTGTTTTTGCATCCATGCTAATGTGAGGCTTTCCAGGAGGTTACTTTTTCTGCATCCTTCCCGTTTCCAGCACTCGTTTTCTCCACTTCCCCACAGTCGACAGCTGCAATGCTACGTTAAACTCACGTCTTGCCCATCTTGCGGCCTCACAATCATTAGCATACGTTATTGCCCATGCAGCAATTGTAATTTGCTGTTGCATATTCAACACCGTTTTGACTAATGACGTAAGTTCTACACTGTTTTGTTTTATTCCATTGTTGTAATTTGAATAATTGCCTTTCCAACGGTAATTTCATATTTCCTGTAATGGTAATATTTTCATTACACAACGCGATCAAACGTATAGCCATATTTATGATTCACCCCGTGCTTTACTGCAGTGCTTCATTATTTTTATGATGTGTAACTGTGCCAGAATTACTCTTGATTACACGGAGCAATTCCAACCAATTGTCAAAATACAATAGGAAATAACATTATAAGGTTCTACTTTATGTATATAATTTTAAAATATCCAAAGCAAAAACAAAAATAATGGCATTTTGGGGAAGTGAACATATAAGATCAAAAATCGTAATAGACAACAAACCTCTGGAACAAGTAACAAATTTTATTTAACTTTCACAGGGAAAGAACACTATGAGGTTTAATTTAAGAATTAAATTAATGTTTTTATTACGTCACCTCATAACCTTTTTCTTCTAGACTCCAGTTTCGGAGCTTATCTCCATCGTCAGTAGCCTCTGGTCAACCGGTGTTATGTAGTTTCTTGGCGGTTGACCTGATCCAGAGGTTCATCGGTCCACCAATAGAAGCAAGAAGAAAACCGCCAAGAAACGACATAACACCGGTTGACCAGAGGCTACTGACGATGGAGATAAGCTCCAAAACTGGAGTCTAGAAGAAAAAGGATATGAGGTGACGTAATAAAAACATTAATTTAATTCTTAAAGTAACAAATTTTAATTATTTGGGTTGTAATTTTACTATAAACACAAAAACTGAAAGAGACGTAAATATGAAACTGTCAAGATTGCAAATGATATGTGGAACTATACATAAAACATTAAAGAACAAAACAAGAAGAGATACTAGATTGAAGTTTTATAAAACATTGGCAGTTCCTGCATTACTTTATGGGAGTGAAACTTGGGTAATGACCAAAAGTAAATACAAAGTGTAGAAATGAACTTCCTTAGAAGAACAAAAGGCTGCACAAGAATGGATCAGATAAAGAATGAAGATATAAGAACAGAGTTAAATATAGATACATTGAATGATAAAATCAAAGAATATAGAGAAAAATGGTTTAGACATATAGAAAGAATGTAACAAGATTACCAAAAGCAGCATTTCACTACAAGCCAAGAGGTTCAAGGAATGTAGGAAGGCCAGTGAAAAGATGGACAGAATAACTGTGATACAGAAGATGCAATTTGCCTAGCCCGTGAAGTGAAGAAGAAGAAGAAGAAGAAGAAGGTTCTACCCTGCGTGCGTTGCTATGCCTAAATAAATGAAATATTAAAGGTTAATTAAATTGTATGGTATACGCTGAAACGAATCAAATATGGCAGTTGCTAGTCGGTTTTTAATTTTGGATTTCAGGTAAACCTTCACTTCTAATTGTCGGATTTTGCTCATTTTTGGATAATACGTACCTAGATTTATTTTAATAGGATATACTGAGTTTCGTTGTGAAAGATAAAAATTGTGACCACTAGAGCAATTTTTTAAAATTTTTGCTTCAGGTGAACTCCTATGCCTAATAGTTTTATAGGGTCCAATTGTGAATCTAAAAATCTAGGAACCCAATCAAACACACACGAAAAATGTTGTAGAGTTTTTTCTTGACTCACCTCATACTTCTTAACTCCCTCGCAGATCCAGATTTCTTCACTGCATTTGTGACATTCTCAATGCTGTATCACGTTCACAACTGTATCACATTGGTCTCTCACAAATACAGTGAAGAAATCCGGATCTGCTTGGGAGTTAAGAAGTATGAATGAGTCAAGAAACAACTCAACAAAATTAAAATAAACCTGATAGTGTTATTTCCTACCTACATAACTTAATAACTATATATATATATATATATATATATATATCAAGATAGATCATGGAATGTAAAATAGCACTTCTCTAATGAGAACAGACATTGCTGGAATTTCACAAGAATTAATTAAACTTTTTCAACTGACAGCTCGTTTCTGTACACTGCCACTGGACCACCATTTTTCAACACATCATAAAAACAATAGCTCTGTAAAATATAACCACATAATTGCATAGACAGTTGACATTAGCTGAAAATCCAAGCTTTCACATAAAAACAAAATTTAAAAAATTGCTTCCAAACAGAAATTTCAATAAAACAAGGACTATTTGCGTGAAACAAATATTTCAAATTAATGAAACGTAAAACATTTGAAAAAATTAATAAAAACAAAATTATTTAAACAAAGCCTGAAACAAAATGCTGTGATTGTAATCACACATCATCGACGTAACACATGAATACAGGATGTTTCAAAAATAAGTTCTAATATTAACAAGTTCAAGTCCCGATCTGAGTGTATAATTTTTCTCTTCAAATATGATTTATCCATCATTCAGATGTATGAAATGATTAATAATAACATTGAAAAAAGCCGTACTGGCATTTATAATGTAATGTATAATTCCCTAATATGTCTTCTTAACCCATTGGCTTACACAGACTGCTCCCAGCCGGCTGATCAAGTCAAGCCCATTCTTACACAGACGGCTGTGAGCCAGACTGAGCAGCTGTAGCTTCTTCTTAGTGTTTCTTTAGTTTTGTCAATAGATGGCATTACATGTTATATACCATTGGAAAGCTGAGAGAATGATCTATTCAATGGTATATAACATACTCAATTTCTCTTGGCAGATCGCGAGTTATAAGCTATTGTTTTTCGGTTATGCTAATTTTTTTTTATTTAATTGGTAAATATAGGTGCAACTGTGGAGGAAGTGGGCACGCCGTAGCGTAGTGGTTAAGGCACTGAGCTACAAGCCGGAGGGTCGAGGGTTCAAGTCCCGTTGGGGTCAGGATTTTTAAACTGACCCAAACCCTCTGGCGGCACTATGGCCCTGGGGTCGACTCAGCCTCTAACGGAAATGAGTACCAGATGCTTGTTCTGGGGGTAAAGGCGGCCGTCACGCAGGGCTGATAACCCGGTTGACATCAAGTGCCGACTGTCCAGAAAAAGTGGGAGCCTTAACCTCCTACTGCCCCAAGGGCCTCCTGAGGCCTGTAGTGGGATTAAAAAAAATAAATAAATAAAGGAGCCGCCATTTGCAAAGATAGAAGCAAAGGCTTCATAGCATTTAATGGGCGGGAATTACGACGTATATAGAGAAAAATTTGCATTTAGAATGGTACTTGCTCAGGTAGCAGATGGTAGAGTACTTGGTCTAGAGAACCAAGGGTCCCAGGTTCAAGTCCTGGTCTGAGCATATAATTTTTCTCTTCTAATGTGATTCATCCATCATTGAGATGTATGAAAAATAATAATAAAAACATCGAAAAGAGCCGTACTGGCATTTATAATGTAATGTATAATTCCCAAATATGTCTTCTTAATAAAGGAGCCGCCATTTGCAAAGATAGAAGCAAAGGCCTCATAACATTTGGTGGGCAGGAATTACAATGTATGTACACACACAAAATTTGTGTTTAGATCGGTACTTGCTCAGGTAGCTCAGGTGCTAGAGCACTTAGTCTAGAGAACCAAGGGTCCTGGTTTCAAGTCCCATTCTGAACGTATAATTTTTCTCTTCACATATTCCAATATTAAGTTTAAATTGTTAACATATACATATTAAAAAAAACATGGAGCTCAAACTGTATTAGCTTCCATATGTCATGGTAAGTTACGAATGTCTTTATTATGCAATTTTTTTAATTCTCAAGTAACTTCAGCTTGAATGTATGTTCTTAAAAATATGTTTCAATAGTTTATTATCAGGCAATTCTATGGGGCAAGCGGTTAGATGTTCGCCTCTAATTGCTGGGGTCTCGAGATCGAGTCTCGGTTACTCCATGTGGATTTCTTGGTATACGAAATGCAGCTTGGCCAGGTTTTTCTTGGGGTTTCTCTCATTTTCCTCTGCCACAATTTGATTCCATCATTTCTCCATACTCATCCATTTCATTTATCCATCCCAGTGATGGAGTTTAGGAATGGTCGGCCAGCACTCTTATAATCCACAGTTCTCTATAAATATAGGGTTTTCATCTCATCCATAGATCCGATTCTGAGTTGGACAAGAGTTCAGGATATTATTTTATTATAGTATGTTATTTTAAAATACAATAGGAAGTAACATTAAGAGGTTTGTTTAATAATTAAAACATTTTGTCTATTCATTCTTACTTCTTATGGTTGTTTTTTGTTGAACATATGGTTTCAGGGCTTCTTAGCCCCATCGTCAGCGATTACAGACTGAATTTTCTCATGTTGTCGGTATAGTATTGTTACTTTTAACAAACATTTTGCACCTTTGAGGTTATTGTTAGATATTTAAAACAATAACATTTGTTGAACTTTTATAGGAAAAAATCACTATGATGTTTAATTAAAGATTAAATTAAAATACTTGATGCCTCACCTCATATCCAGTCTTCTAATTATACTGCAGTTTCAAAGCCTTGGCAGCTTCATCTTCAGTAATTTCTCATCGACTGATGTTATGTCGATCAGATGAAATAGGGAAGCCATGACTGAAGAGGGACAAGATATTGTCTGAAACCGTCGGTATCAAAGAAATTTGAAATTATATGAGGTGAGTTGTTAAAAATATGTTCTCCACTCACTATTAATTTTGATAGTATTTTATTCTTTCACAGAGATTAAATATATTAAGTTCTTAATAATGAATGGAGAACATATTTTAATCGACTCACCTCATACATTTTCAAACTTCTTTGATACCGACGGTTTCAGACAATATCATGTCCTTCATCAGTCATGGCGTCCATTGATGAAATTCCGTGATTGTTGATTTCTTTAGTGACATCACCTCTTGTGCTGCCATCTTTCGTTGGGATTATGAACTTTGTAATTAAATTTTTATCCACCGGAATATCGAAATTCATAGATCGATATTTATCGATCTATGAATTTTTTATCGATCTATGAATTTTGATATTCCGGTGGATAAAAATTTAATTACAAAGTTCATAATCCCAACGAAAGATGGCAGCACAAGAGGTGATGTCACTAAAGAAATCAACAATCACGGAATTTCATCAATGGACGCCATGACTGATGAAGGACATGATATTGTCTGAAACCGTCGGTATCAAAGAAGTTTGAAAATGTATGAGGTGAGTCGATTAAAATATGTTCTCCATTCATTATTAATGATATAACCTCATAATGTTTACTTCCCGATATTAATTTAAATATATTAAGTTCTGTTCTTATACCTTCATTTTTTTTATCGGTTCTTTGGTATCCTGCTATTGCTCTCAACATCCTCATTTCTGCAGCCTCTATTCCAACAAATTATATTTGTGTAAAATATTCAGATTAGCCTTTTGGAACCGGTTCCATTTTCAAAGCTGTTTTTAACAAACATATTGTATGTGGGTTGATCTGATAGGGCGTGTTCTCGTTCAATAGGTTACTGTTTCTTGTTTGCTTCATAAGTTCTATTTCTTCTATATTTGTTATGTTTATGTAAGTTGTGAGAAAAGTTCTCAATGATACCTTGTACCCCTGGTGCAGATTAGCCCCACAGCCTAAGAAAACCTTAACTGCACACTTGTGCACATTTCTCTTTTCATTATTAAAGTAACTATAAAGAAGAGTAAAATAAACTTAAAAACAATTGGAAAATACATATCTTTTTGAAAAATAGTAAGAAAATTGACTTAGGCTTTCATGCCAGAGTTATTATGAAGATCTTGAAGAAGGTTACCGGGCTGTTGGCCGTGGTCTTGAGGCTTGAAATTCCCCGATGTTTTGCCAGAGACTGCGTCCGGCATCCTCAAGTGTTGTCTTGAGACTGGCAATTTTGTCGACTACCTGCCCTATTTATACATTGCACCACAATGTGTTTTCTGCATGGTCCATTCCATTGTAAATTGTATCTGCCTTCTGATTGGTTAGCGTAGAGACTTCCATTGCACCAATGAGGTTGCTGTTTGAAGGTCTAGTATACTATTGTGAAATTAAATGTTTTTTACCTCTTCAGAAGAAGAGTTTCTTCCGATCGACATAACATCAGTCGCCAAGATTGTACGGAAGATGAGACCGTTATGGTCGCAAAATCGTGATCTACTTAGAAGATTTATATGAGGAGAGGTAAGAAACATTTAATTTCACCATAAATTAAACCTCATAGTGATTAATTCCTATAAAAGTTAAATAAAAGTCTCGTAGACTGTTCTTGTAGCGGCTTCCATCTGGCATTTTTTAAAACAGGTATCCAAATATAATCCATATTATGTTGACTTTTAATTCTTCTTCTTTTCTATTGAAACTGTTTTCATGTTTGTATATCTCGATGGCTTCTTGTTGAAGACGGGAAAAGTATGGATACTGGTTCTAAAAAATGCCAGATGCAAACCTCTATAAGAACAGTCTACTAGACATCAAACAACAATCTCATTGGTGCAATGGATGTCCTTACAGCTAACCAATCAGAAGGCAGATACAATTTACAACAGAATGGACCATGCAGAGAACACATTGTGGTGAACTGTATAAATAGGGCAGGAAGTCGACAAAATTGCCAGTTTCAAGACAACCTTAGACAATGCCGGATGCAGTCTCTGGCGAAACGTCGGGGAACTTGAAACCTCTAGACTACGGCCAACAATCCAGAAATCTTCACGATCTTCATAGTAAGGAAACTGTAAAATGTAGATGAATTTGTGAAACATCCTGTATGTACCTATCATCTCCTGATGACACCGCACATCCTGCGAATAAAACATTAACATACATTTTTATTTATGTCCACGTACAAGCTTAAAATGTATCTAACTCTAGTTATGCCACCAGCGATACACATCTTCAAACATGGAGGTTTCTGTTAAAACTACGGAGATAGATGTTTCAAATCTTATTACATATTTAACACACAAACAATTTTTAGGCAATTTCAAAATATCAACTTCTTACAACATTATTCTTATATACAGGGTGACTCAACAAAAGCTAACAAAAATTTAAGAATACATACGAAACAATTTACCAAACATTCAGAGATAGGAAATTGAGTTTTTCCTAATTTATTTGAGTTGTGTTTTTGACTCACCTCATATTTCTTGATTTTTACACAGATCTAGGTTTCGTTGCTGAACTTCGCGACATTTTCGATGTCACAAAGAATAGCAATGAAACCTAGGTCTGTATAAAAATGAAATATGGGGTGAGTCAAAAACACAACTCAAATAAATTAAAATAAACCTCCTAGGATCGTATCTATGAAAGCATTAGACCGTAAAAGTCGTTCTCTGCTGAGAAAGTTGCATCCAAAGACTTTTTGCGTACTCAAAAATCTGTTCATGCGATAATAATTGTCAAAATTCCTAAGCTATCAGGCGAGGTGACTTTGCAGAGAACAAATCGTGAGCAATCCAACGGGAACCGATGTAGTTTGAAACCTTGCCGTGTACCTTGATACTTTATCCAAGATGTCGGACCTTGAAGACTTCGATCATGTTTTCGGTATACACGGAGAAGGGGAATTTGATAGAATCTACCAAAGAATTCAACTGGAAGAACAGAATTGGCGTAATATTGCACGACACAGACATCGTCGTATACGGTATTATTTGCGGGACGCAAGCGTAAATGCATTCATCTAGTAGACGAAAATAACGGAAGTGGTTTTATCGCTGAGAATTCTGGATAATTTCTTGCCTATATTACGAAAAAAACTACTTTCATGCATGACCAGTTGGCGACTCACTAATTTGAACTTTGCACGTTCTCACGGTAAACTCAACTCACCAGAGACTAATGTATTTGCATGCGGCCCTAAATGTTATGTAATTAACATTTTTTCTATGTTTTTATTATTAATTTCATACATCTCAATGATGGATAAATCATATTTGGAAAAAGCCGTACTGGCATTTATAATGTAATGTAAAATTCCCAAATATGGCTCCTTAATAAAGGAGTCGCCATTTGCAAAAGATAGAAGCAAAGGCTTCATAGCATTTGGTGGGCGGGAATTACAAAGTATATAGAGAAAAATTTGCATTTAGATCGGTACTTGCTCAGGTAGCTCAGATGGTAGAGCACTTGGTCTAGAGAACCAAGGGTCCCGGGTTCAAGTCCCGGTCTGAGCGTATAATTTTTCTCTTCAAATATGAACATTTTTTCTGTTTAATTTTCACAAGTTTTTGCTCAATCACCCTGTATAGTTAAAAACTTGTAACCTCACCTTTCCTTAACAAATGTTCACAACTGCATCGTATCCACACTTCCAAATTGGCTGTTTTCATAACAGATTCCAATATTAGCCAAATTGAAAGTATCATTCAAGCCATCACAAAACTCTTTGAGTTTATTATCGAAGCAATCTAGCACTAAAAAAAACAGGAATGCCACCACGGGAATTAGTTTGATAAAATTTTAACATTTGAAACTTCATACTTCTGTCGATGATTTTGGCCGAGATTTTCTCCTGCGACGTGCTAGTTCTGACATCACGACAGGACCCAGGTGAGGTGGTCTCGGACTCTGACTCATTGCTCGGTACGTCGCTGCCATAGCACCCTGGAAACAATAACATTTCTAAGTTACTAGAAGGGACATGTTGCACGTATGGGGAATGAAAGACTTGCATGGAAGCTTCTTGTAGAAAAGCCAGAGGGAAAACGCCCAGTTGGTAGACAAAGAATGAGGTGGGAGAATAACATTAACTATGATTTGAGGGAAGTAGATTATACAGGGAATGATTGGAAAGCATTAGCTAAGGACAGGGATGTATGGAGAGCTTATGTCCATGCGGCCATGAACCTACGGGTTCGATAGTGCCAGTGAGTAAGTAAGTAAGTTACTAGAAGTGTTCCCTAACACACTAAAACTTGTCCCACAACTATTTATCATCATCATCATCATCCGGTATCATGGCGGCTGCCGGCGTCTTCCAGAAACCAAATGCCATTCCTCTCTATCCATCCATTGATCTTCCTCCATTCCTCAGATATTCATAGCTGCTTGTACCCCTTCTATCCAAGTTTTCTTCGGTCTTCCTCTCTTCCTCCTTTCCATTGGGATCCATTCCATAACAATTTTTGGCAATCTTTGCTCTGGCATTCGTTTGACATGACCATACCACTGCAATCTTTTCTTTTCTATGATGTCCGGCTTCTCTTATACACCCATAATTTCCCTTATTTCTTTATTTTGTATTCTATCCATTCTAGATTTTCCAGCTGATCTTCTTAAAACATCCATTTCTGTACTTAAAATTCTTTTCATTTCCCTGGTAGGAACAACTATTTATACAAATAATTAAGACATTTTGTCTGTATATTCTTACCTTTTTCTATATATTACATTTGGGAATTTTTAACATTATGAGGTTTAATTCATAAGAATTAAATGAATCATGATTTCTTCTTACCTCATAGTTCTATATTTTTTTAAACACAGCACTGCAGTATCAGGTTTTAATCATTTGTTACATAAACATGCAATTTTCAATAGTCTATTACACAGACTGATAGATATTCCACTTAATGCAGAAGATTTTGACAAGGAATATAATCATATTGTACATGTTGCTAAAATAAATGGTTTTGATGAAGACATAATAAAGAATAAATCAAAGAAATTTAAACAACAGAAAAGGTTACAGGAATACACCACCTTATAATATGATTCCAAGGAAGATGTAAAATTCAAGAAATTTACTTACCATCCTGAAGTTCATAATAAGTTTCAAAAAATTTTCAGAAAATTTAATATAACATTGGCTCCAATTAACAAATTCAGCCTGGGTTATCTTCTGTTAACTAATAATAAATGTAACACCCCAGGCAAAAAATCTGGAATTTATCAAATTGATTGCAAAGATTGCAACAGGATATATATAGGAAAAACAAAAAGGAACTTGGAAACTCGTAAAAAAGAACACTTCACAAATATAAAAATGGAGAAATTGAAAAATCAGCTATAGCAGCACAGAGTTTATTAGAGCATCATAGAATTGAAAAAGAAGCAAAACTTTTGAAACATCTATCTAAACCTTTGGATTTAACAGTTTGGGAAAAAATATATATTCAAAAAAACCATACTAGAATCATGAACTTCGAGATTCCAGACAAACAGAGTTTGATAACAAAGTTCTTCAAAAATACAACAGATGGCAGTTTAGAAAATGATTCATTCAAAAGAACACCAGATAGCAGTTTGGAGAGTAATTCCTTCAAAAGAACACCAGATGGCAGTTTGGATAATTACCAGCAAAAGAAAAAATTGACAGCCGTGAAAACAGCTGACGATGGTGACAATGGGTCGCCGATACTGCAGTGCTGTGTTTAAAAAAACATAGAAGTATGAGGTAAGAAGAAATCATGATTCATTTAATTCTTATATTCTTATATTTTTACCTCTTATGGTTGTTTTTGTCGAACATGTGTTTCAAGACTTCTGAGCCCCATCATCAGCGATTACAGACTGAATTCATCGGGCCAGAGGCAGAGAGAGCAAGAGCAAAAATCAAAAATCAAGGCTGACAACTAGAAAAAATTCCGTCCGTAATCACTAACGATGGGGCTCAGAAGCCTTGAAACATATGTTCAACACTGTATCTATGATATTACAAACCTTAATAACGCTGGCTTCTTGTAGAGGCAGTCTGTGAGTTGGCAGTGCAGTTCTGTGCTGGATCCAACTGTGCTGCAGAACCTGACTAGCTGTTGGCCTTCGGTTTGGATCCAGTTGTAGCATTTTTTGCACCAAGTCCTGATAAAAATACAATTTTTTGTAAGGAATTCTTCAGAGATTCCAATTAGGGAAGCACCCAAGTCCTCGAGCAGGATGAACAGGGTTCAATGATTATAATCGTATTTTAAAAGTCATATTTCTCACGCTTTAAATTTTTGGTCACATTTATTATAATTTCACAGAATAAAGTCATATTTTAGTCATATATCGGGGATTTTATAAGTTTCCAGTCAAGTTTAAATAACCAATATAAATATTTAATAATTAAATAAAAATAAAACATAGTTTTATTTGATTTTCATATTTATAATAAATAATATTTATAATAAATATTTATAAATATGAACCCTCAGGGATCCTCATCAAGGGGATATGTGGATGGCGACCACAAGGTGCCCAAGCTGTGCAAAACATTTCTTCCACTTACTTCTGTTTTGCACTCTTTTAACTTTACTATCTAACCTCCCTTGGTTAACTCTTGTTTTTTCGACCCCGACGCTATTAGGGCATCCGAGGGCTAGGGAGTCCTTCCTTTTTTCCATTTCTTCTTTCCTTTATTTTCTTTTCTTCTCCAGAAAAGCCTGACCAGAGGCTATAAGATGGCAGCCCCATCACTGGTCTTGCCTTCCTTTGGCCAGCAACCAATCGAAGGGACTATTATTATACTTTCAAGTCTTATACGAGAATTTCCCATAAGGGAAAATTTTCTATAGGATCGTAACAGGCCTCGGCCTAATACTTGGAAGGAAGAAGAAGAAGAAGAATAAATATGAAAATAAATATGAAAATCAAATAAAACTATGTTTTATTTTTATTTAATTAATATATATGGATTTTCATCAAGTAAACACCAACTCAATTGAATATAAATATTTAATTTTAGGATGTGATATTTTGAGGTTCTTTTAATTAAATTATTTTCAGTCTGATCATCTTACCTCAATATTAATGTTGATTTGTTCTTGGACATGTTTCAAAACAATTCTGTTTTATCGTCAGCTTGTCCAGAATTGTATTGAAACATGTCCAAGAACAAATCAACATTAATATTGAGGTAAGATGATCAGACTGAAAATAATATAACCAATATAAAGTATGTAAGTCGCAGGTTGCATGGTCACTTGTTTGAAGGTCATATTTTTATTAATAGATCATCAACATATCATACTAAATGACTCATTGACACTAACACAATCACCTATGGAGTGTCTCAACTTTGTAATGTTTACAAAACTGACCTTTTGTTACTTATACCCCTTGGTTATAAGTAGAAACCGGATGTTAGGGAAAATGCCTACAGTTATTTATTATATATATTGTAAAAGTGACTTCATATAAGTTCATATCGACCACCCTAGAGTTGTTTTCCATGAAGTTCATTTTGCCTATAAATGCCTATTTCAGCTTATAATGCCTATAAATGCCTATTTGCAATTTTTTTCTCGAAATTAACTGAGTATTTCAATGAAATCAATTGAAATGGACATACCTCATGGCACAAATCATTTCATTGAAGTTTTAAAGTGTTCTTTTTATAAATTCTCTTAGAATATTTTAGGATAAGGGTGGCAATAACCTAGCAGGTAGATGGTTTCCCCCTCAATGCACTCCCGTTAGGTAAATATTGTATTTTTCCACCTCATGCATTCCCGTTAAGCGAAGTAGCCCTATGCTATGTCCCATTATATTATGCTCCGGCTCTAAGACTTGGAGATAAGTTCTTTGCTTCTTTTCAATACAAACATTGCTGAGTGAACAAAGAGGGTAGATGGCTTAAGCTTTCTTTGTCTGTCTGACGCCTGGTGCTGAAAACTTTAGGTGGCTGGCAATATTAGGGCCTATTTTTGATCTTCATAACACTGAATTCAGTCTGCAGTCCTCATTCACAGGTGCTTCAAAGACAAAGTGGTGCGGCAAGTGTATATGGCCTTTTTTTTTTACCTTTAGAACAGTTATTTTAAGATACCTAAAGAGTGGACAACAGTAAAAGACAAACCAATTTCGTGAAAGAATTTGGTGCGGAAATATTCTCAAGTGACGGTTCTGCTCTTTATAAAAAGGCAAAACAAATTCCAAATAGCATCTCTGATATCTTTGCATGCTATTGATAGCATATGTTTTTATTCTTAACGTAAGACTATAAAAAGTTTTTTTTTTTTTGGCAAATGCCCCAGGTTGTCTTTCGACATTCCTAGTTTCTCTCCTGGCATGACATACTTGTAACCCACTTCTGAGATTGGGGCGCCTGGAAGGCGGGGTTACGTTGCCCCGATGATGATGATGGTGCGCCAGGAGAGTCCCTAATCCTAAGCTTAATCTAAGATGAATATTAATGATGATGATGATTTCGGGGACCGTTTGGGCCTTAAAGTTTTCCTGACATTTGTCTTACAGTTGAGGAAAAACCCCGATAAAAACCTCACCCAGAAAAACCTGGGCCCGCTGCTTGACAAGGCAGCACGCTACCTCGAGACCACAGCGGTGGACATAAAAAGTTTATGTTGTCCATTTTTTGTAAGAGCCTATTTTGAATTTTTAGTGCCTATATTAATGATTTTAGTGCCTTTTTGCCTGCCTATTTTGAATTTTTTAAGTGCCTAACATCCGGATTCTAGTTATAAGGGTCTCATATGTGCTCAAAATATTCATTAAATATAACAAATGTTTTTTTTTTGTACCACTTCAAAACTCAAAGTGATTAGTTTTAACAAATTTAATTATATCAAAGATTAAATAAAGTGTACATCTTACCTTTGCTTCGTTAGAGACCGAAACCCAGTTCCCTGACTCCAGATCAAGTCGACCTTCACTAATTCTTCGTAGAATTTCTGTGGGGGAATCCGACGCGCCATTTGCAAATGGTGTTTGTCTGTAACAAATGTTATTTAACATTTTAGTATTCTCTTTGTCTCAGTTCAGAGCAAACGTGGACCAAGTGTAAAAATTTTAAATCGTAATTTTATGTGAATTTAGGTTAAAAATATCAATATTTATTCAGAGCAATGGTGAACCAAGTATCGTATTTGTACGTCTTCATTGTAAAAAAATTATATTCAATTCTTCATATGTAATCAAATAAATTTCTTTAAGGTAGACCAAAATTTGAAAAAAAAAGTTTTTGTTTTGTTCATAATTAAATAGTCTATTCTTTTCTGAACATTTCTGTATATAATTTTTTATTGAACGCCAATTATAAGTGTGTTAATTAATTTATTTTTAAACTTGACAGCTGTCAGACTGTAACATGATTATATGGTAGGCCAAAATTTGAAAAAACACAATTTTTTGTTTTTTTCGTAATTAAAGTCTATTCTTTTCTGAACATTTCGGTATATAATTTTTTACTGAACACCAATTATAAGTCTTCTTCTCCTTCTGAATGTAGTATTGGGTGATGATGCCCGTTCTGCGACTACAAAAACTGATCTTTCCATCGGTTGAAGGGCCTTTCGAAGTCTCTTTCGCCTTTAAGGTTGAGGTGGTAAATAATCTTTGGTAAACGGGAATTTGACATTCTCTGGACGTGTTGGAACCATTTAATCTGATAATTTTGTATATGTTCAACCATTTCCCTACTATTCCACTGCATCCTTATCTCATCACTTTTCATTCTATCCCGTTCTGCGACTACAAAACCTGAACTTTCCAGCGAATGAAGGGTCTTCCAAGGTCTCTTTTTGCCTTTAGGGTTGAGGTGGTAAATCATCTTTGGTAAACGGGAATTTGACATTCTCTGGACGTGTTGGAACCATTAGTCTGACTATTTAACTCATGCCCCAAATGGGAGTCAATGGCCAATCACGTTTCAATGATTTCTGTTTTACAACCAATCAGAGTCGTGTTTCACGAAATATTTATCAGTGTTATATTTACCATATTAACCCTTAAATTGGCAAAACAGTAATTTCTTCTGTTAGTTATTTGAATGTGGCGGACAGCAGTGAAAACGGAATCTTGCATAACTGTTATTATTAGGTATATTGCATAATTAGACACATATTTAAGTGGTTTCTTTTTGTTCGTTTGCTTCTGATTTATTTAAGGTATTAAATTAATTGAACCAACTGATGTATCCAAAAAGATACATTACGAATTTAAGGGTTAAAGAAAGCTTCTCCTTTTTAATATTCTGAACAGGTCTGACCATTATTTTGCAGTGACTGAGCCTGCGAGAAATACGGCTACCAGATTGTATATATAGTGGATGAATGTCAACACATGCCGCATGTGGGAGTTAATATAAAAACATTTGTAGCAATTGATTATACCACCAAAAAAATAAACCAGTGTTTGCACTTTCTTAAATGTATTTTTTCCCAGGTAACAATCCAGAAAAATATAATTGTCATATTAACATCATACGACATCAGAAATGAATTAATATACAGTTTGATGTGTTTCATTTTTTCTCTACTAGAGAGCATTCTTACAATATTGCGTTCCTTTGGCAATAAATAGTATGATCTGGTTGCAGTGATAAACAAAAGAAGCAGATGAAGCATACCTATCGCTTCTCATTTGTTTTCAAACATCGCCGTTTACATTAAATATATAAATATTTTAAAATAACTGTAGTTAAATAATGATTTGTGAGTAAACATCTTAATTTTATTCGTTAAATAGTCCTAACAAATGCCACTCTTGATTTCCAAATTCTCTAGATAAATTGGAAATCACTCGTGGCATTACTTATGATAATTTTGTATATGTTCAACCATTTCCCCACTATTCCACTGCATCCTTATCTCATCACTTTTCATTCTATCCCTTAATGTTACTCCAGTTAGTGATCGGAGGAGTACCAATTATAAGTGTGTTAATTAATTAATTTTTACACTTGACAGCTGTCAGACTGTAATACTTTAAAGCTTGTTTTCTCGAAAGTGAAAATTTTTTAACATTTGCCTCATTATCTCAGGAACTAGTAGAGATATTTACATGACATTTTTACAAGCGGTAAACCTAGTTATACTAAAGCTATGGAATCACAATCATGACGATCTCTTGTATAAATCATCACTTATGATTTTTAAAAGTATTTTTAAATAAAAAAAAAGATACTAGTGCAAAATATATATATATATATATAGAACATGAATATTTAGATAAAAGTTTGAGTGAGGTTCAGTGATCTTTACAAACCTCATTTAATGTGCCGTAAAAATTTCATTACAATCCATCTAGTAGTTCCTGAGATAATGGGTCTCAAATTAACATGTTTTAACATTGATGGGATAGGGCCTACCGTCTCACTTTAACTTTATATTACATTTTCTCGATAGAGTGAATATGAACTTGGTCCACTTTTGCTCTGAATCCCTCAATTGTGTCTATGACGATTCTTTCAATTTTCAATCCAATGTTCATTAACTGTAATACAAGCCAGAACAGGAGATTCTCCTAAACCTCGATTCCCAATTATTTATCATCCCGTTTCCAGTATCTATCCTCAAACCACAACTTAAACACAAGATCACAACATAGTCTCTTGCTTAATATACCGCAACATAGGACATCACATCACTCCATGTCATATACCACCTTCACTTCTCGCAACTGGAATTCCCTACCACAAGAAATAAGGGGCTGCCGGACATTGGCATCTTTTAAAAGAAATCTAAATTTATATTTGCTCTAAACTCGACTTCATTATTATCCAGTGTAAGGTATATCAATTGGGGTTTCTCGTATAATGTATCATATTTATATTATTATTATCATTATTATTATTATTATTATTATTATTATTATTATTATCGTAAGTATTATTATTGTTATTATCGTATAAAATGTTGTTTGTACATGACATTTACATTGCTACATTTATTGTATCTTTAACTGTTTATAATTAGTATAGTGTATATCTATATTTGTCAATTATTTATTTGTATTTGTGCTGGTTGAGTGGAAGAGAGGGCCTTATGGCCTTAACTCTGCCAGAATAAATAAAACATTATTATTATTATTAAACCTTCAAGTGATGATGTGTATTATAACGTACATGATTGAATTTTTTTTTTAATTCTAAAGCAATACAGGTATTGAGGTCCTCATAAAAGATTTTTGAAAAACTTTCACCGATCCTAGTTAGCTGCTGCATTTTTTCAGAACGAAACTTGGCACAACTAACAAACCAATTCACTGGATTTATCGAACCCATATGTTCATGTCAGAGCAGACATAAGCTCTCCTTACATCCCTATTCTTAACTAAGTTTTCCAACCTGTATAATCTACTTCCCTCAAATCATGATTAATGTTATTCTCCCAACTGGTCTACCAACTGGGCGTTTTCCCTCTGGTTTTCCCACAAGAAGCTTCCATGCCCCTCTTTCATTCCCCATTCGTGCCACATATCCTGCCTTTCACAGTCTTCGAGACTTAACTGCTCTTTCATTACTAATAAAATTCATATCAAATTCTGTTGAGGTGAATACTCATAACATAAAAAATAAAGTATATACATATCGTACTCAACTGTGTTAAAATGTTGTATTTAAAATATTAACTGTAGGCCTTTCGGAAGTTAACTTCCATCATCAGCAAGATGAGTATGTGCTACTGGCTGTTGTTTTACAATGTTATAGATGTTTATTGTCAAGTGTCATTGGTAGCAATTGTTCTTATTATATCTGGCTTGATATAAAGACCATGTAGTTCACTGTTATGTAGTCTTCTCCATTCACCTGCCTGTTCATCTCTCTTTGGTCCAAACATTTTCCTAAGAACTTTATTCTCAAATACTCGTAATCTCATTTCCTCCCTTAAAGTAAGAGTCCATGTTTCGCACCCATATAATATAACTGGTAGAAAAATAGTTTTATATATTTTCAGTTTAACGTTTTTTGAAAGGAGTTGGGACATCAAGAGTCTCTGCAATGCATAATAGCACGCATTTCCAGAATTGAGCCTATGTTTAATTTCCTTGTGCATCTCATTCCTATTTGTGATTATTGTTCCCAGATATACTTCCAAAATGTCACAAAATAAAATAAAGCAAAAACGTACCTTCTTAGGTCAGAACCGTCGTCCTCAACTTACAAAATATGTATGATTTTTTGTCTGAAGGCCTTTCAGAATCTCTATTCCATCTTCAGCAGATCATTCTTCGCTACATTACTCGATGTTCTCGGTGCTGGTCCTAATGTAGCGTCATACTTCAGGCATTCACAAGGGACATTTTAACTTTATTTTATGACTAGAGACCGGATGTTAGGGAAAATGCCTACAGTTATTTATTACAGATATTGTAAAAGTGACTTCATATAAGTTCATACCGACGACCCTAGAGTTGTTTTCCATGAAGTTAATTTTGCCTATAAATCCCTATTTGAGCTTACAATGCCTATAAATGCCTATTTGCCATTTTTCTCGAAATTAACTTAGTATTTCAATTAAATTAATTGAAATGGACAAACTTCATGACACATATCATTGCATAGAAACCTTTAAGTGACTGGCAATATTATTTTTGATGTTGGTAACACTGAATTAAGTCTGTGGTCCTCGTTCACAGACATGTGATTCAAAGACAAAGTGATGCGATAAATGTATGTGGTTTTTTTTTACACGCTTTATATTAGCTTGACCTGTATCTATGTAACTGAATCTTTCAACGTGTTTTTCACCCACTTAAAATAATTGGATCGACTTGAAATTTTGTATAAGTAGGACCCGTGACAATACAATAATTTCATATTTATTTTTTAACCTTTAGAACAGTTGTTTTACGATGCCTAAAGAACGGACAACAGTAAAACAGTAAGACAAACTGACCAATTTTGTGAAAGAATTTGGTGCGGAAATATTCTCAAGTGATATTCAATATTGTTCTGCGAAGTGTGTAAAATTTCGGTGAATTGCGCGAAGTGCCATGTTTCACAGCACGTACACACTGCAAAACATAAGTATGCTCTTTGTAAAAAAGGCAAAACAAGTTCCAAAATCAACTATGATATCTTCGTATACTATTCATAGCATGTGTTTATATTCTTTAGTGAGGTTGTAAAAATGTATGTTGTAGTCTATTTTTTGTAAGATCCTATTTTGAATTTTTAGTGCCTATATTAACGATCACCTTCGCAGATTGTGAATGAAGAAGAATACATAACAATGAACTACATATTCTTTATAGGAAGCCAGATATAATAAGAACAGTTAAGTCTCGTAGACTGCGATGGGCAGGACATGTGGCACGTATGGGGAATGAAAGACTTGCATGGAAGCTTCTTGTAGGAAAGCCAGAAGGAAAACGCCCAGTTGGTAGACCAAGAATGAGGTGGGAGAACAACATTAACTATGATTTGAGGGAAGTAGATTATACAGGGAATGATTGGAAAGCATTAGCTCACGATAGGGATGTATGGAGAGCTTATGTCCGTGCGGCCATGAACCTACGGGTTCGATAGTGCCAGTGAGTAAGTAAGTAAGTAAGTATATTAACGATTTTAGTGCCTTTTTGCCTGCCTATTTTAAATGTTTTAAGTGCCTAACATCCGGACTCTAACTATTAAGTAGTCTTCTCCATTCACCTGTCTGTTCAGCTCAATCTAATCCAAAAATTGTCCTAAGAACTTTGTTGTCAAATACTCGTAACCTCCTTTCCTCCCTTAAAGTCCATATTTCGCATCCATATAATATGACTGGTAGAATAACAGTTTTATATATTTTCAGTTTAACGTTTTTTGAAAGGAGTTGGGACGTCAAGAGTCTCTACAATGCATAATAGCACGCATTTCCAGAATTGAGCCTATGTTTAATTTCTTTGTGCATCTCTTCTCCATTCACCTGTCTGTTCAGCTCAATCTGATCCAAAAATTGTCCTAAGAACTTTGTTGTCAGATACTCGTATTCCCCTTTCCTCCCTTAAAGTCCATATTTCGCATCCATATAATATAACTGGTAGAATAACAGTTTTATATATTTTCAGTTTAACGTTTTTTGAAAGGAGTTGGGACGTCAAGAGTCTCTACAATGCATAATAGCACGCATTTCCAGAATTGAGCCTATGTTTAATTTCTTTGTGCATCTCTTCTCCATTCACCTGTCTGTTCAGCTCAATCTGATCCAAAAATTGTCCTAAGAACTTTGTTGTCAGATACTCGTAATCTCCTTTCCTCCCTTAAAGTCCATATTTCGCATCCATATAATATAACTGGTAGAATAACAGTTTTATATATTTTTAGTTTAACGTTTTTTGAAAGGAGTTGGGACATCAAGAGTCTCTGCAATGCATAATAGCACGCATTTCCAGAATTGAGCCTATGTTTAATTTCTTTGTGCATCTCATTCCTATTTGTGATTGTTGTTCAGATATACTTCCAAAATGTCACAAAATAAAATAAGGTTCTCAACTAAAATATGTATGCCTTTTTGTCTGAAGGCCTTTCAGAATATCTATACCATCTTCAGCAGATCTTTTTTAGCTACATTACTTGATGTTCTCGGTGCTGGTTCTAATGTAGTGTCACACTTCAGACATTCAGAAGTTTTTTTTTAAACTATTACTTATTTTATTTTATGACTATCCACCTCAACGGTTTTAAAAACAATGAATTTTATTAGTATTGATTCCAAAATGTATGTAAGTCTTGATCTGCATTATGATGACGTCATTGCAGAATATCCCCAACTTTTTCGTGTGATAAATTAACGGTTGCTTAAAGTTGAATGGTCACCGCCGTGAAAGAAGAATTTTCAGAACTCGCCATTTTATGAATGAAACAGGTATCAATGAAGCCTCCATCTCTGTCTTGTGAATGAAATTGGAGAGAGGAGGGGAGAAGGGAATCGAGCCCGGGGCCCAGTTTCCAGCTCCACCTACCTACCTGCTGTATACAGTACACTGTAATGCATAATGCAGTAGACAAACACTTCAATTCAACTAGTTCGCTTCTCACTTTTCGACCCACTTACAAAAAACTTTAATTGAATTACTATCATATATATATATATATATATATATATATACACACTAGAAGTCCCGGTCACGCGTTGCTGTGGCTAAGGTATACGTTAAAAATTTTAATTAAGTTGCTGTCTTTCAGCCAGATTACTTAAAACTAATACTTACACACGAAATTAATAATATTGAAAATAAAATAAACACTGAACACACTTAAATTATGAAATAATCAACATTTGTAATTCAATTGAAATTCGCGGTTGCAACAAAAAGTACAGCCATCTGGATCTCTCTTTGTTAAATAATAAACCAATTACCTTACAAAATTACCTTACACCGCCATCTGTTAGAATCGTATGGAACTCACATATAATTATAACTCTTTGTTAAATAATAAACAAATAATTTGCAATAAAAAATAATGCGACTATAAATTTAGCTATAAACTACCCTAAGTCTGGTATTAATAAGCTGTTAGTTTATGCTGATGATGTAGTATTACTGGCCGATGGCGAGGAGATACTAAAGGCCAACACGGACACACTATTGAGTAACATTAAGAAATTGGGACTGAAAGTAAATATCAGTAAAACTAAATATATGGTCACACGTAGAAATTCAGTATATAATGGAAATGGACAGCTAATGACAAATGAGGGAAATTTTGAAGAAGTGGCCGAATTCAAATACCTAAGAACAATAATCACAAATAGGAATGAGATGAACAAAGAAATTAAAAATAGGCTCAATTCTGGAAATGCGTGCTATTATGCATTGCAGAGACTTTTGATGTCCCAACTCCTTTCAAAAAACGTTAAACTGAAAATATATAAAACTATTATTCTACCAGTTATATTATATGGGTGCGAAACATGGACCCTTACTTTAAGGGAGGAAAGGAGATTACGAGTATTTGAGAATAAAGTTCTTAGGAAAATTTGTGGACCAAAGAGAGATGAGCAGACAGGTGAATGGAGAAAGACTACATAACAATGAACTACATGGTCTTTATAGGAAGCCAGATATAATAAGAACAGTTAAGTCTCGTAGACTGCGATGGGCAGGACATGTTGCACGTATGGGGAATGAAAGACTTGCATGGAAGCTTCTTGTAGGAAAGCCAGAGGGAAAACGTCCAGTTGGTAGACCAAGAATGAGGTGGGGAGAACAACATTAACTATGATTTGAGGGAAGTAGATTATACAGGGAATGATTGGAAAGCATTAGCTCATGATAGGGATGTATGGAGAGCTTATGCCCGCGCGGCCATGAACCTGCGGGTTCGATAGTGCCAGTGAGTAAGTAGTAGTAACTACCCTAAGTCTCAAGTTGGATCAAACTGCACACAGCGTGCAAACATTTTATTAAAATCGATTCAGTAGTTTAGGATTCCATCGCGGACAAACAACGTGACACGAAATTTTTATATATTAAGATATATAAATATATATAGGCTATATATATATATATATATATATATATATATATATATATATACACTTTTATTCATTTTTTTTATTTACTAGCTAATATAATGCTACGCCTAAATAAATGAAATATAATAAAACCTGTCTTAGCCGGAACCTTTATAAGAAGGAAACCTGTAGAGACGGAAAAAATCTCCAGAACGGTACGATTTTATATGCCTATATGCTAGCCAGAGAAACCTACTTCCTAGAGGACCTGAGACAAAGGATATTGCAGCAATGGAGCCATATAAAAAGTCATCGAAAAATAGAAACAGAAGGAAAATGAGAAGATCGACGAAGAGTTGTACGCCTCAGACGCCATGAATGAACAGATAGTGGACCGGAAGCAACCAACCACAAAGACACGCAATAACAGGCCTAGCAGCACATGGAGATCATCATAAAATGTGCAAAAATACAAAATTCCACCAAACCGAGTGACTCGTGTGAATGCAAGATATGTGAGCGATACCATTACAAACAATGCAGAAGGTGGACGGGATCGTTGAAACGAACTGATAAAAGACAAATCATGAACCTAAAACTTAATGCTCTTTCGAGTGCCACTTACCAACTATATTTATATGTATAATCGTCCTGTATAAGCCGGAATCCTTCACAACGCGGAAACGGAATGGTTTTTAAAGTGCCAATAGTTAATTTTTACCTCAGTAAGACGGAAAATTATTCTTAAGCACGTTCTAATTACAGTATTAATGGCCACACGTGAAAATTCTGCATATGACGCTTTCTGCATCACATCGTTTTACCTTCTTGTGTTGCCATTGTATTGCGGGGATACCCTTGCTTATGTGTGACAGCGGGGAATCCTTCGCTTTTCCTTGCCTGCTGACGTAACCTGCGAGGGAGTTGGGAAACTCTTCAGTCTTCTTGTAGTTGAGTTCTTTCACGCTTTTGTGTAATAAAGTTGTTTTGTATTGCCGTGCAAACTGAGCTGTTTACATACACTATTTTGTCTGTATTTCAGTCAATACGTTATGTCTTTAAAGCGTGCATGTAAAACCCTTACACTTAGTGAGAAAATTCAAGTTTAAATAAATTAATAGAGTATATAAACTTAAAAATGTACTAAAAGCTAAGGATTTTAATAAAATAACAATGCTATTTCATAGTTACAACACTAATGATCCATCCATAGTAATTCTGCCAGAGGGCAGATCTTTCATGCTATGCTTTGCAGCTTTACTAGGGAATTATAGGTGTGGTAGCTTCTTGTTGCTTTCCACACCGGTGAAGGATAATGATAAGGATGATGATGATGATGACCGGATGATTTTCGGAAACCGTTGCGCCCTAAGCTTCCTGACATTTTGTCTTACAGGTGAGGAAAAACCCCGAAAAAAAACCTCACCCATGAGCCTGTCTCGACCGAGAATCGAACCCGGGCCAGCTGCGTGACAAGGCAGCACGCTACCTCAGCGGTGGATTACACTAATGATAATCACTCTAATTATGTATTATTTATTAAATCTCCAATAATACGAACCCTATTTCACCATCCCGTATGTTAGGGTTTTAGTTACAATACAATTAGTAGTAGTAGTAGTAGGACTTTATTAGACAAAAAGTAAGATATTTACAATATTATTTACAAATATGGGTCGCACGGGCAGTAAGCCGTACGTGCTGTTGACAGTCCGTTACAATAAAGTAATAATTGGTACTAGTGTAAAGAAAAATAAACAAAAACAGCAATAACATTACAATTACATAAAGAAAACACAATAAAAATATTACCATTAAATAATAACACAATAGCATTATACACTAAAACATTAACATTACAATTACATAAAGAAAACACAATAATATTACAATTAAGTAATAACACAATAGCAATAACATTACAATACATAAAGAAAACACAATAATAATATTACAATTAAATAATAACACAATAGCATTATACACTAAAAACATTAACCTTACAATTACATAAAGAAAACACAATAATATTACAATTAAGTAATAACACAATAGCAATAACATTACAATTACATAAAGAAAACACAATAATAATATTACAATTAAATAATAACACAATAGCATTATACACTAAAAACATTAACCTTACAATTACATAAAGAAAACACAATAATATTACAATTAAGCAATAACACAATAGCATTATACACTAAAAAAAACATTAACATTACAATTACATAAAGAAAACACATTAATATTCCAATTAAATACAACAGCATTATACACTAATTAATTTATATATAATTGTTAATAATTAATGGTATTGCATTTTGATAACATATATTTATTCATGAATGAGTGTTGTCCTTATTTTTCGCGTTTTGTCCAGAAATTTACCGAGGTTTATAATACAATTAATTATTTACAGTAATTTAGAGTATGGTTAATTTCTAGAGTTACATAATAACGTAATATGAACAAATTCATTAATTAATTAATTAACAAACCCAATAAAAAACTAACTCAAAGTCTCTTAAAAATATGATGGATAAAGTCACACAGTTTTCTATAGCAACACTTCTTACATAAAATATTTGACAAAGGCAGTCGAAATCTATTATGGCAATAGCCTAACTTTTTAATAAATTCATGCCTTTTGGAATCAAATGCAAGACACTCAAATAACAGATGTGAGATAGTATATAATTAAACATGTCTGAAGAAGGTACAAAGTACCGAAACAGCTATAACTAAATTCTATTTTAATAAATATGAAAATCAAATAAAACTGTAAGTTTTATTTATACCTCATCATCATCATAGTACATTCACGAATTTAGGCCATTTGTTGACCTGCTTCGGCCTCAAGAGAGAGACCATCCAGAAGTCTTTTGAGTGGACGTCCTGGTCTTCTTCTTCCTGCAGGTTGATATCTTAACATTTGTTTGGGTATTCTGTGATCTTCCATTCGATGAACATGTTGCATCCATTTTGACTTATAATCAGACATTTTGTTTTCTAAAGGTTCCATGTGTAATTCTTCTAAGACGTCTTCATTTTTTTTTGTGATCTAGTAGTGTGTATCCTGCAGTCCTCCGAAGGTATCTCATTTCAGCAGATCTAAGTCTCTGTATATCCTTCTGTTTCAAACGTCCATACTTCGCTACCATACAAAAGAGTTGGAAGAGCCAGTGTTTTATAACTTTTAATCTTGAATGCTTTTGCACTAACTGTAGCTTGAAGATAGAATTTATACCTAATAAATAAAATTCAAATCACTTAATTAAAAGAAGGCAAACAACAATTCAAAACAGGGGTCCAAATTACCCGAAGTTCCTATATCTGGAATAGAATCCCCTATATTTAAAAAAGTGAAAAATTATCCAATTTTAGATATTATTCAAAATATAGAACCAAATAGAGATCTCATTTGCATCTGAAAGGATGTCATATAACCATCATCAAAGGAGAGGATTATTTAGGCCTCGCTAAAATTATGGAATGAGACCCATAGACCTAGATCTTGAAAGAAGTCACAAGTTATGATAAGAGATAGGCATCGGGATGAGTTAATTAAGAAATTACTTTCGCAGGTACTGTATCGCCTTTGAAACTATCACAACACACCATGAATGTAAATAAACCAGTGCAATAATTGATTACAATACAGGACAATCATCCCTTTGACTCGAGGCAGTAACTGCTCACAGACTATCAGTGGCGGCTCGTGGCTTTGAACTTAGGTGAAGATTTAACTATTGTATAGCTGATTTAACTTGGCACAGAGAAAGATGGAGATACTTGGGTAGATCGTTGACCACTTTAGTCCAGATACAGAAGAAAGAACCCACTTTGTTGTCAGTTTTCCTCTTCCCCCTTTCCCTAGTAACATCTGGTGAAGAAACACCGTCAACACTGCTGCGAGTGAGAGAGGTCAGTACAGTTGTCTCATTCTACAAATTTCTCGTAAAGTTAAATCAGAGAGACTGTAACTCACTGGCACTATCGAACCGTTAGGTTTATGGCCGCGCGGACAAAAGTTCGCCATACATCCCTATCCTGAGCTAATGTTTTCCAATCATCCCGTGTATAATCTACTTCCCTCAAATCATAGTTATTATCCCACCTCTTCTTGGTCTACCAATTAGGCGTTTTCCCTCTGGCTTTCCTACAAGAAGCTTCCTGCAACGTCTTTCATTCCCCATTCGTGCCACATGTCCTTCTTATCGCAGTCTACGAAACTTAACTGTTCTCATTATATCTGCTTTCCTATATAGACCATGAAGTTTACTGTTAAGTAGCCTTCTCCATTCACCTGTCTGTTCATCTCTCTTTGTTCCAAAAATGTTCCTAAGAACTTTATTCTCAAATACTCGTAATCTCCTTTCCTCCCTTAAAGTAAGAGTCCATCTTTCGTACCCATATAATATAACTGGTAGAATAATAGTTATATATATATATATTTTTTTTCAGTTTAACGTTTTTTGAAAGGAGTTGGGACATCAAGAGTCTCTGCAATGCAATAATAGCACGCATTTCCAGGAATTGAGCCTATGTTTAATTCTTTGTGCATCTCATTCCTGTTTGTGATTATTGTTCCTAGGTATTTGAATTCAGCCACTTTCTCAAAATTATCATCATTTGTCATTAGCTGTCCGTTCCATTATATAATGTATTTCTATGTGTGACCATATATTTAGTTATATTTAGTTTTAGTTATTTATTGATGTTTGCTTCTAGTCCCAATTTCTTAGTGTTACTCAATAGTGAATGCGTGTTGGTCTTTGGTACCTTCTCGCTATCGCCCAATAGTACTACATCATCAACATAAACTAACAGCTTATTAATACCATTGAGTTGTAGGCCTTCTTCATCCTCTAAAGATTTGATGGCATGCTCTTCTAGTGAGAAGTATAATTTGTTCAAGCATTTTTAAACCAATGGCAGAACAGCACTCTGATAGTATAAAATAATTTTTTTTTCTTGTAAACCCTTGCTTTTCTTAACAAGACTTAGGCGCTTTCCCCCTACAGGAGAGAAACTCAACCATACTAATTTAGTTACACTTGTTTTCGGATAGATGCCATTGAGTGGCCTGGGGTCAGCGTTCCGCCTCACAGTGACATCTAGGAAACAAAGGTCTAGGATTGGAAAGCACTAGGATTGGAAAATTCGGTAAATTTTGCTTTGAGTTAAATAGTCTCTCTTAATAAGTTCGTTATGCGAAAAACTTCAATTCGGCACATTGAATCACTGAAACCATCAAAATATACCAAAATAAATGGCATGAACTACCTCCTAGAATGCCAAACAATAGACTACTTCTGAAGGTATTCAACTACAGACCGACAGGGCGACGAGACCCAGGACGACCTAAGAAGCGATGGAGGGACCAGTGTTGCCAATTTAGCCACTTTGTAGCTAGATCTAGCCATTTTTAAAACGTATCTAGCTACAAATTTGTGGAAAAGCTACTAATAGCTTTTCTGGCCATTGTCGCCTTCTCCTTAGCTACTTCTAGCCATCTATTACAATTTAATTATTTTGTAAACATTTTGTAATGATAACGAATGCAGGTAACGAATGTGTCACATTCAGTACCGTAAACTAGTTAAGGCGTTTTAAAGAGACTATCGTGTATGCGGCCGTCGGTCAGTTAACTCGTTTTAGAGTGGGTGCGAACAAACCGCGTTTATATTCGACGCGTAAATATTGTGTGGCTTAGAATGTCTTGGAGATCATAGATGGCATGTAAATTTACATTTTCTATTCCTGTTTGACACGTTTAACAACACATGCAATTCGTTCACCCAAACTTGCCTCCAGGCTCCAATGCAGTCGTATATGTTTCTCGTTATCGCGCTGTTTGTTTGTGCGTGAGTGAAACCATGGCGAAAGAAAAATATCTCACTGAAGAAGAATTAGTGAATATTTTGTATAATGATGATTCAGGTGATGAACTGATTCCTGAATTAGAAGATTCACAAAGTGAAAGTGAAGATGAACTTCCACTTCCTGAAATTGATACGCCGATACCATGTGATGTCAATCACCCAAGTTATTTCACCATCAATCCTACTAGGATGTGTCCTTTAGGTATGTACAAAATTTGAATTTTCTAAGACTAATAGTTTGTGAATAATTGTCCATTTTCTGAAGTGCCACGAAAAGGGTACTGGGGTATTTAAATGGCTGGCCTGTGGGTTTAAATGTCCTGCTCAGTGCCTGGTACTGAATGTGATATTATTTTGTGACTGCAAAATTAAATTAAACAAAAATGAGTAACTTATTTCCAAAGAATACGCGTACCCAAAGAATACGCGGTACCCAAGAAACGTGGGATCCTCTGATGGTATTTCTATTTAAATAGTATTATTTTTATTACTATTACTTTTTCAAATACGCAGTTAGACATTGTATTAATCCTGAACAGGTTCAAGTCTATACATACGAGGGGAGTATATAGTGATTCAGACCGCCACTCTGTGAGAGTAAGAAATAAACAAAGAAGGTCCCATAGAAATAGAATGTCTGGTGACTATTTAACTCATGCTCCAAATGGGAGTCAATGACCAATCACATTTCAATGATTTTTTATTTACAACCAATCACAGTCGTGTTTCGCCTAGAATTTACCAACTAAAGGTTATCATAATAAAGAAAGCATCTCCTTTTTAACATTCTGAATAGGTCATAGCATTATTTTGCAGTTACTGACTCACTAAGAAATACGGCTACCAGATTGTATATATAGTGCAAGAATGTCAACACATACCGAATGCGGGAGTTAATATAAAAACATTTGTAGCAATTGATTATACCACAAAAAAACACTGTTTGCACTTTCTTAAACGTATTTTTCCCCAAGTAATAACATTCCAGAAAATATAATTGTCATATTTACATCATACGACATCAGAAATGAATACATACTGTTTGATGTGTGTAATTTTTTCTCCACTAAGGTGTATTCTTACAATATTGCGTTCCTTTGGCAATAAATAATATGATCTGGTTGCAGTTATGAACAAAAGAAGCAAATGAAACGTACCAATCGTTTCTCATTTATTTTCAAACATCGCCGTTTACATTAAATATATAATATTTTTCAAATAACTATATTTAAATAATGATTTGTGAATAAACAGCTTAATTTTATTCGTTAAATAGTCCTAACAAATTCCACTCTTGATTTCCAAATTCTCTAGATAAATTCACCCCTCACTTCGTGAGTCGTGAATTTATCGATAATTTGGAAATCACTCGTGGCATTACTTATGATAAGAAAATAAAAATATAACTAGATAAACCTAAAAGGAAAATAAATTATTTCTTAAATTAATAATAATAAGTTGGTAAGAGGCACTCGAAAGAGCATTAAGTTATAAGTTTATGAGTTGGTTCAGTGATCCTGTCCATATTCTGCATTGTTTGCAGAGACTTTTGATGTCCCAACTCCTTTCAAAAAACGTTAAGCTGAAAATATATAAAACTATTGTTCTACCAGTTATATTATATGGGTGCGAAACATGGACTCTTACTTTAAGGGAGGAAAGGAGATTACGAGTATTTGAGAATAAGTTCTTAGGAAAATTTTTGGACCAAAGAGAGATGAACAACAGGTGAATGGAGAAGACTACATAACAATGAACTACATGGTCTTTATAGGAAGCCAGATATAATAAGAACAGTTAAGTCCCGTAGACTGCGATGGGCAGGACATGTTGCACGTATGGGGAATGAAAGACGTGCATGGAAACTTCTTGTAGGAAAGCCAGAAGGAAAACGCCCAGTTGGTAGACCAAGAATGAGGTGAGAGAACAACATTAACTATGATTTGAGGGAAGTAGATTATACAGGGAATGATTGGAAAGCATTAGCTCAGGATAGGGATGTATGGAGAGCTTATGTCCGTGCGGCCATGAACCTACGGGTTCGATAGTGCCAGTGAGTAAGTAAGTAAGTAAGTAAGTTTGAATGGCATCGCTCACACTTTTGGTCGCATATCTTAAAATTCACACGAGTCACTCGGTTGTTGGAATTTTGTATTTTTGCACAATTTGTGATGATATCCGTGTGTTGCTAAACCTATGATTCTGTGCCTTTGTGGTTGGTTACTTCCAGTCCACTCTCTGGCATCTGAGACGTAGAAATCTTCGTCGATCTCTTTTTCTCTCTGTTTCTTTTTTTCGATGACTTTCTTATATGGCTCCGTTGCTGGCAGTAGTATCCTTTGCCTCAGGTCCTCTAGAAGAAGGTTTCTCTGGCTAGCATATAGGCCATTCTATTTGGTGTGTATTTGCTTGACCTAATGCCTTTTTGATGAATCTTGGTTTATAATTTTTCTAACCTCTACAATCGCTATTTCTTAATTCAGAATTACATAATCTTTTTTGTAATAAAATATTTGTTTCTTAAATATATTTTATATTCATAATTTAGTCACCATATAATAATTATATCAATTCCAATAGAGTAAAAGCAAAATATGGACAAAAGTATACTTCAGAACGTACATATTGGGAAGTATTTTTTTTAAGTTTAAAATATAGCTTCATTCATGGATAAAAGTTTGCATTTTAGGCCATTTCTAGCCATTTTAGGAGTCAATTGTGCCACTTTTTCTCACTGGGTATTGACAACCCTGAGAGGACCACTTTCTATCCTGATGCGGAACAAGTCAGTGGCCTAATTCCTGATTGTTTTGATGATGATGATGATGATGATGATGATGATGATGATGATGATGCTGTATAGGAATCGATTGATATCAAGTCTTCGCAGCACTCACTGGCACTATCGAACCCGTAGGTTCATGGCCGCGCGGACATAAGCTCTCCATACATCCCTATCCTGAACTAATGCTTTCCAATCATTCCCTGTATAATCTTCTTCCCTTAAATCATAGTTAATGTTATTCACCCACCTCATTCTTGGTCTACCAACTGGACGTTTTCCCTCTGGCTTTCCTACAAGAAGCTTCCATGCAAGTCTTTCATTCCCCATACGCGCAACATGTCCTGCCCATCGCAGTCTACGAGACTTAACTGTTCTTATTATATCTGGCTTCCTATAAAGACCATGTAGTTCATTGTTATGTAGTTTTCTCCATTCACCTGTTTGTTCATCTCTCTTTGGTCCAAAAATGTTCCTAAGAACTTTATTCTCAAATACTTGCAATCTCCTTTCCTCCCTTAAAGTAAAGTCCATGTTTCGCACCCATATAATATAACTGGTAGAATAATAGTTTTATATATTTTCAGCTTAACGTTTTTTGAAAGGATTCAAACCCGGTTGGGACAGATGGATATTTTAGGATGGAAAAATCCGAGAAACAAGACCTCCGGGAGAGGCTTTAAGCTGGGAGACCTGAATCTGAAGATTTTCGAGTCTCTGCAATGCATAATAGCACGCATTTCCAGAATTGAGCCTATGTTTAATTTCTTTGTGCATCTCATTCCTATTTGTGATTATTGTTCCTAAGTATTTGAATTCAGCCACTTCCTCAAAATTTCCCTCATTTGTCCTTAGCTGTCCATTTCCATTATATAATGTATTTCTACGTGTGACCATATTTAGTTTTATTGATATTTACTTCCAGTCCTAATTTCTTAGTGTTACTCAATAGTGTGTGCGTGTTGTCCTTTAGTATCTCCTCACTATCGGCCAACAATACTACATCATCAGCATAAACTAACAGCTTCTTAATACCATTGAGTTGTAATCCTTCCTCATTCTCTAAAGATTTAATGGCATGCTCTAGTACAAAATTAAATAGTAGAGGAGATAGTGCATCTCTTTGCTTCCAAAAACCCATTCTGTATTTCAAAAGTGTCCGAAAACTGTTTGCCTAGAACCACCCCGACTCTTTGTTCCATTTAGACCCATTCGTATAAGTCTAACTAACTTTTTCAGGAATTACGATACGCAGTTTGCGCTATAACCACGTACATTTGCATGAATATCGTATATGTTAAGGCAAGAAACGTAATCCTCCGCACAAGTGACGCACATTATATTAGAAACATAATCCCGGTCTTGAGGTTAGATTGGCCGCACTTCCGTTTTTTCCTTTGTTATCGTGTAGGGACATTTAGAAAACGCCTAATGTATCTCGGGTTTATCGTCTGTCCCTGGCGGCATATTCTCTCCTCGAGTATATCTCAACTACTAAGTTCTGACGTCACCACGCCTTGCTGCGGATCCAAGACTTTGTAAACAATCTACTAAGACTTCACCACTCTTGTTTCAATCACGCTTCGTAGAGATACAAATTTCTGTTATGTACTAATTACTGAAATCAATCCTAATGGTCTATGGGTTAAATTCCTTGCCTCTAGAACCGAGGGGACACGGATTCAAACCAGATTGGGATATATGGATATTTTAGGATGGAAAAATCCGAGAAACAAGACCTCCGGGAGAGACTTTAAGCTGGGAGACCTGAATCTGAAGATTTTCGAGTTCGTAAAAGAACCGCAAGCCTGAATAAAGAGGCATCTGTGCAAATTTTAACCGATTTTTATTCATCCAAGCGTTACGGGGACTCTTGGCGTGCCAACTCCTTTCAAAAAATCTTAAACTGAAAATACTCTTATATAAAATAGTTATCCTCCCATTTATAGTCTATTATATGATGTGTCTAAATGGCTCAAAGAGTAGGGTGCGTGTAGGCAAACAGTTTTCAGACACTTTTGAAATCCAGAATGGGTTGAAGCAAGGAGATGCACTATCCTCCTCTACTATTTAATTTTGTACTAGAGCATGCCATTAAATCTTTAGAGAATGAGGAAAGGCTTACAACTCAATGGTATTAATAAGCTGTTAGTTTATGCTGATGATGTAGTACTATTGGCCGATAGCGAGGAGATACTAAAGGCCAACACGCACACACTATTTGAGTAACACTAAGAAATTAGGACTGGAAGAAAAATATCAGTAAAACTAAATATATGGTCAACACGTAGAAATTCAGTATATAATGGAAATGGACTGCTAATGACAAATGAGGGAAATTTGAGGAAGTGGCTGAATTCAAATGCCTAGGAACAATAATTACAAATAGGAATGAGATGCACAAAGAAATTAAACATAGGCTCAATTCTGGAAATGCATGCTATTATGCATTGCAGAGACTCTGTGATGTCCCAACTCCTTTCAAAAAACGTTAAACTGAAAATATATAAAACTATTATTCTACCATGTATATTATATGGGTGCGAACCATGGACTCTTACTTCAAGGGGGGAGGAAAGGAGATTACGAGTATTTGAGAATAAAGTTCTTAGGAAAATTTTTGGACCAAAGAGAGATGAACAGACAGGTGAATGGAGAAGACGACATAACAATGAAACTACAGGGTCTTTATAGGAAGCCAGATATAATAAGAACAGTTAAGTCTCGTAGACTTCGATGGGCAAGGACATGTTGCGCGTATGGGGAATGAAAGACTTGCATGGAATCTTCTTGTAGGAAAGCCAGAAGGAAACGCCCAGTTGGTTAGACCAAGAATGAGGTGGGAGAAAAACATGAACTATGATTATTGAGGGAAGTATAACTTATACAGGGAAAGCATTAGCTCAGGACAGGGATGTATGGAGAGCTTATGTCCGCGCGGCCATGAACCTACGGGTTCGATAGTGCCAGTGAGTAAGTAAGTAAGTAAGTTATATGGACGCGAAACATGGACTCTTACTTTAAGGGAGGAAAGAAGATTACGAGTATTTGAAAATAAAGGTTCTTATCCCCCGGATGAGACAAGTTTCCTAGGGGAAGTTTTTTTTCGGGTTTTTTCCTCGCCTGTAAGACAAATGTCAGGAAACTTTAAGGCCCAAACGGTCCCTGAACATCATATTGCCATCATAATCATCATCTTTTATACTCACCTACATTAAGTTTAAGATTAAGGACTCTCCTGGCGCACCATTATCATCACCCATCACATCACCGGACAGCGTAACCCTGCCTTCCAGGCGCCCCAACCTCAGAAGTGGTTTACAATTACGCCAATGCAAGGAGAAAATATCAGAATATGTCGAAAATGTTTAAAAATAAAACTTCCCTTCCGAAGTAATTCTTGCTCAAGAAAATATCCACAGCTCGTTACCAGCTTAGGGTCGGGTCCAGGGATGAGATGAGATGTGATTCCATCCATCCATAGTAATTCTGCCCGAGGGCAGGTCTTTCACTGCAATCATAGCATTTTCATCCTATGCTTTGCTGCTTTACTAGGGAATTATAGGTGTGGTAACTTCTCAATGTTTTCCACACCGGTGAAGGATGATGATGATAATGATAAGGATGATGATGGCCAGATGATTTTTCGGGGACCGTTGGGCCCTAAAGCTTCCTGACATGTGTCTTACAGGTGAGGAAAAACCCCAGGAGCCTGTCCCGACCGGGAATCGAACCTGGACCCGATGCGTGACAAGGCAGCACGCTACCTCGAGACCACAACGGTGGACGAGATGAGATTCCATCCATAGTAATTCTGCCCGAGGGCAGGTCCTTCACTGCAATCATAGCATTTTCATGCTATGCTTTCCAGCTTTACTAGGGAATTGTAGGTGTGGTAGCTTCCCATTTAAGGAGTAAGCGCAGGTTGTTGACGGAGGGCGCTGCAGTCGTGTTTATGCAGGAATAGAACACGTGACACTGTTATCTACGAGTGCAGAGGGGAATGGGACGTGGGACGCTGAGAGTGTATACTGCCTTATATGACGTCACGTGTAGCAACAAACAGAGCTTCGTAATTCTTCCGCCTGCAGAGATATTTTGAATGACTAATAGCTTCCCGTTGGTTTCCACACCGGTGAAGGATGATGATGATAATGATAAGGATGATTATGATGACGATGGCCATATGATTTCGGGGACCGTTTGGGCCTTAAAGTTTTCCTGACATTTGTCTTACAGGGGAGGAAAAACCCCGATAAAAACCTCACCCAGAAAAACTGCCCCGACCCGGGCCCGCTGCGTGACAAGGCCATCACGCTACCTCGAGACCACAGCGGTGGATGAGATGAGATGAAGCCCCTATATTTAAAGAGGTCTCCGAACTACAAGGGTGCCTGTGGTACTATCACAGCGCGGATGAACGAAATGGATGAGGTGAGTGCGGAATAAAATTTGTAGCAGAGGAAACCGTGAGGAGCCCCAGGGAAAACCTGCCCAAGCTCCTTTTCGTCCACCACGAACCTTGCTCAAGAATTTTACGCAATTAAAAATCTATCGACCTATAGTTTGAACTCGGCAAACTTGTGACCACAATCATTACAACCGGTCTTAGAAGTGTACGGGGTGAATCATAAATATGGCTATACGTTTGATCACGTTGTGTGATGAAAATATTACCATTACAGGAAATATGAAATTACCGTTGGAAAGGCAATTATTCAAATTACAACAATGGAACAAAACAAAACAGTGTAGAACTTACGTCATTAGTCAAAATGGAGTTGAATATGCAATAGCAATAGCTATGGTTGCTAGAAACGGGAAGGATGCAGAAAATCAAACCTCCTGGAAGGCCTCGCATTAGCACGGATGCAGAAACCACGAAGTGAATTGTGGAGGCGTTCGACGCTAGCCCACAAAAATCAACCCGCCAAGCTGCACGTGAGCAGTGATTTGTTTTGTTTTGTTCTATTGTTGTAATTTGAAGGATTCCCTTTCCAATGATAACTCATATTTCCTTTAATAACAATATTTCGTCACAAAATGCGATCAAACGTTTAGCCATATTTCTGAATCACTCTGTATAAGAACTGTGAATCAGTGTGTACAAGGCGCTGCCAAGTGCGGATTAAAGAATAAGAAATGAAATGAAGCAATCTAGCTGTGTCCACCGCATTAGAGCGTCCGAGCAGAATTATAAGTGTAATGTGCAGTAGCAATAAATATAATGATACGCCTGTCAGAGTTCACACAAAACATAACACACTGAACACAATCTATACGACTTCCAGCCCACATCCTAATGCAACAATCAACTACTGTCCTCTATTTTCAAAAAGAACACAGAAACTCACTCATAGAGAATATTACACAAGCCCACAACTTTCTTTGTATGTAGGAATTATTATTATTATTATTATTATTATTATTATTATTATTATTATTATTATTATTATTATTATTATTATTATTATTTTCGGATGAGATCCCAGCAGAACTGATAAAATCAGGGGAGAAAAATGATGGACAAGATACGCCTGTTGCTTAGTATGATTGGGAAAAAGAAGCTCTCCAGATGAATGGAAAGAATCGATTATCGTACCTATTTATAAGAAAGGAGATAAAACTGATTGCAAACAACTACAGGGGCATCTCATTACTTTCAAACTTCGTACAAAATTCTAACAAATATATTAGTAAGCAGACTTACTCCCTATATTGATGACATTCTAGGAGATCATCAATGTGCATTTAGAAGAAACAGGTCTACAACAGATCAGATTTTTAGTATAAGACAGATTTTAGAAAAGAAATGGAATATAATGGTACTGTACATCAACTATACGTAGACTTCAAAAAGGAATACGATTCAATTAAGAGGGAGAAGTTATATAGTATCCTGCTGGAGTTCGGAATTCCTTAAAAAGTTAGTTAGACTTATACGAATGTGTCTAAATGGCACAAAGAGTAGGGTGCGTGTAGGCAACAGTTTTCGGACACTTTTCAAATCCAGAATGGGTTGAAGTACTAGAGCATGACATCAAATCTTTAGAGGATAAAGAAGGTCTACAACTCAATGGTATTAATAAGCTGTTAGTTTATTCTGATGATGTAGTACTATTGGGCGATAGCGAGGAGATACTAAAGGCCAACACGCACACACTACTACTGAGTTAACGCTAAGAAATTGAGACTGGAAGTAAATATCAATAAAACTAAATATATGGTCACACATAGAAATACATTATATAATGGAAATGGACAGCTAATGACAAATGAAAGACATTTTGAGGAAGTGGGTGAATTCAAATACTTAGGAACAATAATCACGAATAGGAATGAGATTCACAAGGAAATTAAACATAGGCTCAATTCTGGGAATGCGTGCTATTATGCATTACAGAGAATTTTGATGTCCCAACTCCTTTGAAAAAACGTTAAACTGAAAATATATAAAACTATTATTCTACCAGTTATATTATACGGATGCGAAACATGGACTCTTACTTTAAGGGAGGAAGTGAGATTACGAGTATTTGAGAATAAAGTTCTTAGGAATTTTTTTGGACCGAAGAGAGATGAACAGACAGGTGAATAGAGAAGACTGCATAACAATGAATTACATGGTCTTTATAGGAAGCCAGCTATAATGAGAACGGTTAAGTCTCGTAGACTGCGATGGGCAGAACAACTGTCACGAATGGGGAATGAAAGAAGTGCATGGAAACTTCTTGTAGGAAAACCAGAGGGAAAAACGCTCAATTGGTAGACCAAGAATGAGGTGGGAGAATAACATTAAGTATGATTTGAGGGAAGTAGATTATACAGGGGATAATTGGAAAACTTTGGCTCAGGATAGGGGTATATGGAGAGCTGAAGTCCGCGCGGCCATGAACCTACGGGTTCGATAGTGCCAGTGAGTAAGTAAGTTATATTCTCCATTATTACTAGATGTAGTGAGAACTAATATATACTCTAAAGACCATGTAGCTGCTATTATATAGTCTTCCAGAGATCTTAGATTTTTTTTAATTTGGGTGCTCTAGTTTAGGTTAGAATCAACATAAAATCTCAAATTTATAACACGTATACTATGTAACAGTGTAATAACATCTACTTCAATAATTTCTTTTTAAATCTTCATATATAAAATATTCATGTGTGTTTGTCGCTGAACTCCTAAACGATTGGACCGATTTTGTTTAAATTTTTTTGTGCGTTTGATTGGATCTCACGGTTTAGATTTACAATAACTAACTAACTTACTGGCACTATCGAACCCGTAGGTTCACGGCCGCGCGGACATAAGCTCTCCACAAATCCCTATCCTGAGCTAATGTTTTCCAATCATTCCTTGTATAATCTACTTCCCCTCAAATCATAGTTAATGTTATTCTCCCACTTCATTCTTGGTCTACAAACTGGGCGTTTTCCTCTGGTTTTCCTACAAGAAACTTCCATGCACGTCTTTCATTCCCCATTCGTGCCACATGTCCTGCCTATCGCAGTCTACGAGACTTAACTGTTCTTATTATATCTGGCTTCCTATAAATACCATGTAATTCACTGTTATGTAGTCTTCTCCATTCACCTGTTTGTTCATCTCTCTTTGGTCCAAAAATGCTCCTAAGAACTTTATTCTCAAATACTCCCTAATCTCCTTCCCCCCTTAAAGTAAGAGTCCATGTTTCGCATCCATATAATATAACTGGTAGAATAACAGTTTTATATATTTTCAGTTTAACGTTTTTTGAAAGGAGTTGGGACATCAAGAGTCTCTTGCAATGCATAATAGCACGCATTTCCAGAATTGAGCCTATGTTTAATTTCTTTGTGCATCTCATTCCTATTTGTGATTATTGTTCCAAGGTATTTGAATTCAGCCACTTCCTCAAAATTTCCCTCATTTGTCATTAGCTGTCCATTCCATTATATAATGTATTTTATGTGTGAATTTACAATGTGACCTCAAATAGGTGTAGGAGTTCACCTGAAGTGAAAATTTAAAAATCACTCTAGCAGTCACAATTTTTGATGTTTCACAACAAAACTCAGTATATCCTATTAAAATAAACCGAGGTACGTATTATCCAAAAATGAACGAAATCAGACAATTAAAAGTGGAGGTTTACTTGAAATCCGAAATTAAAAACTGCTAAGACCGATTTTGATGATTTTTTTTGTGTTGAGTGGGTCCCTGGATGGTGTAGATTCACAATTGGACTCGGTAGCTCAAAGGTAAAATCATTATTCGACCAATGAAAATGCAGTCATAGATCTGCTTTGTTAACATTACAGCTGGAACACAGCTCAGAAGAGGTATAACATTATATGGGAGTGGACAGAAAATGACAAATATTTTTCTTTTTTTATAAATTAATTATGGGAAATAACATTATGAGGCAATCAAATAAATAAATAGAGTCATAATGTTGGTTGAAAATGAGAGAGATGGTTCTCTTGAAAACTAGTTCCCATGTTTAAAGAAACATGAAATATGTGGTCTTCTTCTTCTTCGGCTTTCCCCCATTTATGGGTTTGCTGTCTTCAGTTTCCATTTATTTCTATCATTCCAATCTCCCTCTTCCAAGTTCCTATCATCCATTATAGTTCTGACGTAGGTTTTCCATTTCCATCTTGGTCTGCCACCTTTATTTCTTCCAGGGGGTGACCATTGGTATATATTTTTTGGCCATCTTTCATTTTCCATTCTTTGTACATGACCATGCCATTTAAGCGTTTGATTTTCAATCCTCTTAACAACAGATGTGGTAACATTCATTTTTTTCCAAAGGAATTAATTTCTTATTTTATCCTGTCTTGTTTTATGGAGGCTTCTGCTAAAATAATCAAATTCAACTGTTCTAATTTTATTCTTTTGTAATTCCATCAAAGACCAAGTTTCACTTCCATATGACAAAATATTCTGTATTATCCTCTTATAAATTTTCATTTTAGTTTCCTTTGTAATATTTTTATTCCAAATTATTGCATGTAATGTCTTAGTTGCATTTTTTGCCATTGCAATTTTAGTCTGTACATCTCTCTCACAGGTATCTAAACTTGTAATTATTGACCCAAGATATTTAAAAAATTCACACTTTTTTATTTTCCCTGTTTCAAGTATGAGGTCATCCACATCCTTTCCCAACCACATATATTCTGTTTTCTGTAAATTTATATTCAGTCCCCATTTTTTATATTCTTCCATTAGTTTATTTATCATATATTTCATATCATCTTCATCCCCTGCAAAAATTATTTGAACATCTGCAAACAACAATGAATGCAGTACTGTTTCTCCTATAGGAATACCCATTTCAGAACATTTTTTATACCACAAGTTAAGAGCCTGGTCTAAATAAATGTTAAAAAGAATTGGTGACAAACTGCATCCCTTTATTCACTGTGAATTCCTCTGTTAAATTATTCTGTGTTTTACTTTAGCTTTTGTATTACTATAGATCCTCCTAACAATATTAATCCATTTATCACAGATATTCAGATTTTTCATTGCCGTCCATAACAATTGTCGAGGTACACTATCATATGCCATCTCTAAATCAATAAAGGTCATATTTAGTTCTTTATTTTTTGCTAGGATTTTCTCTTGTAATTGTCTAATACAGAAAATATTATCAATACATGATCTTCCACTCCGGAATCGACATTGTTCTTCTCTTAAGTTATCTTTTATCTTCTTAAGTTTAAAATTTATAATTTTACTAAAAATCCTAGCTTTTGAAGGTAAAACGCTTATACCTCTATAATTGGAACACAGTTTTTTATCACCTTTTTTAAAAATAGGAGTAATATACGATAAATTCCAATCTTCTGGGATATCGTCTCCAATTTCTATTTTATTAAAAAGTTTTGTTAAAAATATTATTAAAATATCTCCTCCATGTTTTAGGAGTTCTGTCTGAATATTTCCTGGTCCTGGTGCTCTCTCATTTTTTGCCTCTTTCAAAGCTCTTTTTACTTCATCTTCTGTTATCTCTGGAGTGTCAAATTTATATTCTACATCCATATCTTGAAGTTGAAACTCATTTCTATTTTCTTGACGTAAACCTTTATAATATTTGAAGAGAAAAATTTTTCGCCTAGACCGAGACTCGAACCAGGGACCTTTGGCTTGCCGGGCCAAATGCTCTACCAACTGAGCTACCGAGGCGAGTTATGATCTAGATGCAAATTTTTCTCTTATATACGTTGTAATTCCCTCTCGCCAAATGCTTTTGAAACCATTGCTTCTATCTTTGCAAATGGTGGCTTCTTAGTTAAGAAGACATTTATTGGGAATTTAACATTACTATATAAAGCTAGTAAGGCAAGCCAAAGGTCCCGGGTTCGAGTCTCGGTCTAGGCGAAAATTTTTCTCTTCAAATATAATTTATCTTTCAGTGAGAAATGTTAAATCAATAATAAAAAAACCTTTATAATGTTGCATCCATTCTGATGGTCTATCAACTGAATATTTATCTTCTTCTTTCTGATTTCCAGATATTTTGTAATGTTTTCGAAGCTTCTTTGGATCTAGCATATCCGATCGAATGATCTATATTCGAGCATATATTATCCCAGTACTCATTTTTTGTTCTTCTCACTTCCACCTTTGTTTTATGTTTTAAAGTGATATATTAATTTTGAGATGTTGTTGAGTGATCTGATAACAATTTCATCCGTGCTGAGATGTTGTTGACTGATCTGATAACCATTTCATCCGTGCCTTCTTATTTTCTTCTACTAATAACTTTATTCTCAAATACTCATAATACAGTGCGATCAGTTTAGTATTGGACAGCAGATGCGGGGTTTGTGCTGTGCGGTGATGAAGGCTTCACATGCAGGCACGGGACTTGAAATGTGCGCAGACTCAGCAGTATACAAGCACATCCCATGCATTCACAATCACAGTCACATTGTGTTCCCTGGGGACACACCAGGGCACAACTCGGACCAGTGCAGAGGGGAGCAACTGTGCTGGTTCCCGGCTAAGCCTACGGGCTCGTCGACAAACTGTGGAATCGCCAGGAGATGAGCACCTGGATGTACTAAAGTCTCACACTGTGGGGCTTGTGGACTCAAGCCCTAGCAGGTCTCACAACGGCTGCAGGATGTGTCCCTGGAGGTAGAACAGGGGAACGGTCGGTGGATCTGCGACAGCAGTCCTCCCGGCTAGGCTCGAGGAGCCCATGGATCAACTGTGGGGTCGTCAGGAATGAGCGACCTGACGAACTATGTAGCTCAGCAATTTCCCCTGAAGTTGCGACTCCAACAACTTCTCCCTAGAGGTGTTGGTTTTAGGCCGAGAACTCTTGAACGTGGACGTGAAATAGATAGGGAGGACAAGTTTCTGGGACTTGGGAGTATGGTCTTTCGACCGAGGTATCCCAAGGGGTGGAGGCATGGGTCCAGATGTGTGCTTCGAGTGGATAAGATACTCGCTTTTCCTTGTGTACTGAATGGCGTGTGTATAAGTTATTTCAATTTTAAAAAATGTATCTTATAAAACATAAGTGTAAAGTGAATCACACGTGTATGATTGTAAACTTATAATGGCTAATAATTTTTCTACTGAACAACGTGTATTTGTTTATGATCAATATTTGTTAACTCAGTCTGTCAGCCAAGTACGAAGACGTTTTGAAACACAATTCCCGGGTATAAAAATTCCGTCACGTTCAACAATCCATAATCTGTACAACAAATTTTATAAAGAGGTGTCAAAAATGTATGGACAACGAAGGTGAACAGTTCCAACACCTGCTTCAATAAAGTTGGTAAGTACAACAATTTGTAAAATAGTTACGAAAATGTGTGTTCCTACGCTGTCCATTTCCTGCCGCAAGTGCATCAGCAGTATATAATGAAATCCCCGCATCTGCTGTCCGCTGCTATTCTGATCGCACTGTATTTTCTCCTCCCTTAAAGTAAGAATCCATATAATATAACTGGGAGAATAACAGTTTTATATATTTTTTAGAGGCGTTGGGATGTTAAGGCTGGAATCTATGAATGCATTAGACCGTAAAAGTCGTTTCTCTGCCTGTACTCTGCTGAGAAAGTTGCATCCAAATATGTTTTTGCATACTCAAAAATCTGTTCATGCGATAATTGTTGAAATTCCTAAGCTACCTGGCGAGGTGACTTAACAGAGAAATGAATCGTGAGCAACCCGATGGGAACCGATGTAGTTTGAAACCTTGCCGCATACCTTGCTGCTTTATCCAAGATGTCGGACCTTGAAGATTTCGATCATGTTTTCGGTATATGTGAAGAAGAGGAATTTGATAGAGTCTACCAAAGAATTCAACTGGAAGAACAGGAGAATCGGCGTAATATTGCATGATGCAGACGTCGTTGTATACGTTATTATTTGTGGGACGCAAGCGTAAATGCGTTTCTCTAGCAGACGAAAATAACAGAAGTGGTTTTATCACTGAGAATTCTGGGTAATTTCTTGCCAATATTACGAAAATGATGACTTTCATGCATGACCAGTTAGTGGGTAGCTAATTCGATCTTTGCACTTGCTCACGGTGAGTCAGCTCACCAGTGATTGGAAGTAATTTGAGTAGAGACTAATGTATATTTGAAGAGAAAAATTTTCGCCTAGACCGGGACTCAAACCCGGGACCCTTGGCTTTCCGGGCCAAGTGCTCTACCAACTGAGCTACCGAGGCAAGTTACGATCTAGATGCAAATTTTTCTCTTATGTACGTTGTAATTCCCTAGCGCCAAATGCTTGAAACCATAGCTTCTATCTTCACAAATGGCGGCTTCTTAGTTAAGAAGACATTTATTGGGAACTTAACACTACTTTATAGCCAGTAGGGCTTCTATTGACGATTTTTATTATTAATTTAACACTTCTCATAGAAGGATAAATTATATTTGAAGAGAAAAATTTTTGCCTAGACCGGGACTCGAACCCGGGACCCTTGGCTTTCCGGGCCAAGTGCTCTACCAACTGAGCTACCGAGGCGAGTTACGATCTAGACGCAAATTTTTCTCTTATGTACGTTGTAATTCCCTCGCACCAAATGCTTGAAACCATAGCTTCTATCTTTGCAAATGGCGGCTTCTTAGTTAAATATAATTCTTCAAATATAGTTTATCCTTCTATGAGAAGTGTTAAATTAATAATAAAAATCGTCAAGAGACTAATGTATTTGCATGCGGCCCTAAGAGTCTCTGTAATGTGTTATAGCAACTTATCCCTTCATTAAATTAATATTAAGAAACTAAAGCTGTTACTATGATTAAAATAAGTAAATTAATGTACACAACTAAACTATTGTAATCAATGGTAAACAGAAACATTACTGTGTGGTCAGAGAATCAGCATTTAAAGCTGAAGGTTTGGGATTTGATTCCCGGTTCAGGCAAAACATTTTTTTTTTCTCTTTACCATTGATTATCCCTTCATGTCTGTGTTTTATTATTTACTATACACCAACAAGGTCGTGAATATTTTTTTTTTTTAACTTACCCTGCAAGCATGGTGTAGAGAAGAATTCCTAGAGACCAAATGTCGCAGGCAGCATCGTAGCCCTGCCGTTTGAGAACTTCTGGTGCTACAAAATTAGCTGTGTAACATGGAGTCATTAACAGACCATTCTCCGCCCTCAACTGCTTCGCAAATCCAAAATCACATATACGCAGTGCTTCTGGATTTCCAGTGTCCGTCGCATATAAAATGTTTGATGGTTTTAAATCCCGATGAACAACCTGAAACAAATGAAAAACGATATCTGTTTACTGCAAGAAAATTAAGTATGTGAATTTATAAAAATAATTAGATAAAATGTTTTTATATCTCACCTCATAATGTTACGTGTTTTTACAATACCAGTTTCAATGCCATTAACACCATCTTCGGAACTGCCATCTAGTGCCAATTTTATGAACTTGGAGATTAAATTTTAAAATCTTTCTTCTCCAATTTTGTGATTCTCTAGCAAACTACGAGCTGCAATTGCCAATTTTTCAATATCACCATTTTTTATATTTTCAAAGTGTTTTTTTTGTAAGAGTTTCTTTTGAAAAATCAGCAATTACAGCCAATAGTTTTGCTAGAGAATCACAAAATTACTTCTTCTTCTTAAACATAATTTGTAGGATTTTCATCCTGTTTATTTCCAAAATCACTCCTCGGAGGAAGACGTATTGGATGTGCATTCACTGTCTATCCATCTATAGGCTTGTCTTCCTCTTGTTCTTTTCCCGTCCATTGATCTATCTTCTTTAGCTCTTTTTGCAAGTCGGTTGTCTTCCATTCCTTCTATATGACACTTCCAATATTTTCATCTGTCTGTAATAAATTTGGTTATGTCTTGAAAATGACATTTGTCCCTAATTTCTGTGTTGTGTATTTTTATCAAACAATGTTTTCCCTTGAATAGTTCTTAACACATTGGTGACGGGCCACGGAGATCTCCGTGTTTAAATGGCCAGCGCTAGACGACCGGTCACGGAGATTTCCGTTTTTACGTTTTCTATGGCTTCCCTGCCTCTTCGCTTTTGAATGAGGCATTCAATTTTGTTTCTTCTCATTGTGAAATAAATTTTAGTTGTATTTGTACCCCTCTCTTCTCTTTTATGAATTGCCAACTTTACAGAATTGTTTACAATTTATGACAGACGGCTGGTGAAATATGGAATTTTAGTGCGGGTAGTTAGGCGATTACGGGATACGTATGTAACCTGTAAATATATTTTGCAGAGCGGAAAAATTAAAAGAAACTCTATTTTGCGTTCTGGAGCGGAATTTATATCTGTGGCATCATGTCCACCAGGATAATTATTATAATAGTGTGGCTATAGCTGAAAACTTGCTCGAAAGAAAGACGAGAGCTTCTGAAGCAATAAAGATTAACAGAGGGCTTCCAAAATCATTTGGGAAGCAGGAAATAAACTCAAACCAGGAGAAAGTGTTTTGTAGTAAGGGGGACCTTTTGCTACAAACATGGAAAGATAAAAGAGACGTAAGAATGGTTAGCACATTGCATCAGGCAACACGAGAGTGGGAGGAGTAAAGTTGTAAAAATGCCATATTGAATACTTCAATATAACAAGTATGTGAAGGGTGTAGACAGGGCTGACCAGTACCTATCATATTACTCCATCCTTAGAAAAATAGTGAAATGGTGCTAGAAAGTTGTATTGTGGCTTCAGAATTGTACACTCCTTAATGCTTTCAGGGTCTATAAATTTCAAAATCCTAACACCAAAATGTCAAACAGAAGTTTTTTGCTTGAAACAGCCTCTTGTTTGGCAGTCGTGAAATTAGGAACAGATGACAGAGAAGACGAGGAAAGACAGAGAGAAAAGAAACCACTTCTAGGAGACCACCTCACGACCCACCAGGGAGGCTAAGACATTAAGAAAAATAAATTAACACCAACTGTGATTGGAAAGAAAAAAAATACCCTCAAAACTTTTCCTCGATTTTAGTGAACACAAGAAAAGAAACTCGCTACGTATGCTCTTTTGCACTTTGCCTTTACATAAAGGGAAATGTTTCCAACGCTATCAAACCCTCAATTTGTACTAGAAAGTCTGGTGAGAACACTAATAAAGATTTACTTATGCATTATTGTTATTGACTGTAAATATATTGATGTAAAAGCCACACTGTGCTAGCGCGGTTTAAAATTTAAAAGTCCACCCTACTGACAGAAATGTCCGGTCCAGCAGCGGTGGGTGCAACGCAGAGCTGTTGGTCACCAATGTGTTAAGATTTTCATTTCACAAAATTGCAAAAAAAATAAATAAACTTTTGAAATATTTAGAGAAGTCTATGGAATTGACAGTTGGGATAAGATATAAAGATTCAGAAGAACAAACATGTTGTTTTCAAATGGCTGGAGCTTGGATTACACCCTCTTGCTTCCCAATAAAGTCCTGCAATGTCTTTCCTGTCCTTTTTCTCAGGGTCTAGTCGCCTGCAATTTAGCAAGTGTTCCTTGCTTAGGAGAACATTTTCTCCACATAAGGAGCATCCCATAGAGAAGAACAAACATAGATCCATGAAGGTATTTAGGTAGAATTTTTTATCACTCACCTCATATTGTTCTTCTTAAATGACTATAAATTAGTTACGGAACATAGTTTCTGTTCCATCCTCAGTATCATCACGATCGTTCTGTTGTCTTGAAGAGCCATCCTTCGCTCCTCCCATTGGCAGATTGAAAAACCTCGAAAAAGATCATTCATTAATTTCTTCTTTTTGCTCTTTTGAATGTAGATCTTTTCCCAAACAGTAAGTTCTTTTGGTTTTTCTATTTGTTTTAATAATTTAGCTTCTTTCTTGATAAGATGCTTTTCAGACCATGCATGGGCAGCCACTGCAGATTTTTCTACTTCCCCTTTCTTGACGTTCCTGAGATGTTCTAAGAGAAATTTGAAAACAAGAGTGAAAGAACATCTCAGGAACGTCAATAAAGAGAAAGTAGAAATATCTGCAGTGGCTGCCCATGCATGGTCTGAAAAAATCTTATCGAAAAGAATCCTAGATTATTAACACTTTTTACGCCATGCCTGGCATGTGCCAGTGAAAGTGTGTGTACAGCAGTATGCCACACCCGGCAAGCTCCGGTTTTCAATCTTATTATTTTGAATATTTTTTACTTCAATAAACTAAAATTATTTTTCGTTCTGTGTTTGTACTTCCTTTCTTAGCAATACTTTGCACATCCCTTACAGAATAACGGTACAGGCTGGTTGTAAAAAGGTTTTCTAAAGGAGGGTGTACATTCATGTTTCAAAGTCTTTTTTTTTTTTGCTATGGAATATTGCAATTTCAGGATTTTCTCTTTATTTATTTTATTTTTAGTTGAAAAGATACCTGGCCAAGGGGTAGGTCATGCGGTGAAACACAGTGATTCATGTCTCGCAGATGACGAATTCAATTTAAAACTTTCCTTTAATGTTTTTATTATTAATTGATTTTTGAGTTTAGTTTAATATAGATATGCGAATCAATGGTAAAGAGAAAAATTCTTGCCTGAACCGGGAATCGAACCCCGAACGGTTCGATTCCCGGTTCAGGCAAGAATTTTTCTCTTTACCATTGATTTACAATAATTTAATCGTGTTTATTAATTTACTTATTTCTATCATAGTAATAGCTTTAGCTTCTCAATATTGATTTAATAGATACGCGAGTTTATTGTGTCAGTTTTATCAGAAGATGAAAGTAACAGTGACAGTTCATCAAATGATTATTTGTTCGACAAATGTGATAGTAGTCCTGTTTCTAAGAGAATGTTATTACAATCTAAGCCTGTAATAGTAAAGCAAGTGATGTAGACCTAAATGAACAGGGTGTGTGTGACAGTGGTGGGTGTGTCGCGCCAAATGAGACACGTGGCATAGAACAGCTGTTTGACTGGAATTGATTCGAACCCAGGACCATAAAAAATGTTCAACAATATTTAATATTATAAGTGTTTAGTGATAATTTAATCAAAATTATTCAATAGGATAAATGTTTTAGTGATAGTGATGATAAATTTCAATGAAGACACCGTGCTGAATTCGAACCTGGGATCTTTACAAGTAGAAGCAACACTGTCTAACCTTCAAATAAATGTATAATAGTGAGTTTCAATTCAATTTAGCATGGCATGTAGACAGTAAATTGTACTTTATATAGGTTTATATTATATACTATAGCGTAGTACTTTACATTTAAAAAACTTGGCACCCACAGCCCAGCTGGCAAAAGGAAAACTCAGCGGTCAAAAGGTTAAAACAAATAGAAAAACCAAAAGAACTCAGTGTTTGGGGAAAAAATCTACATTCAAAAAAACAAAAAGGAGAAATTAATGAACTTTCAAATTTCTGGGGGAAATTATCTGATTTCGAGGTTTCTAGTCTACCAACAGAGGGAGCGAAAGGCGGCTCTTTAAGACAGAACAAAATTACTGAAGATGGAACTGAAGTGTAAAGTTCTGAAACTAGTTTAAAAAAAGAAGAAAAATATGAGGTCTTCTTCTTCTTCTTCTTCTTCCTTCTTAGTATTAGGCCTGTTATGATCCTATAGAAAATTTTCCCTCCAGCATTTCATAGGACGGGCCAGAGATTTTCGTCCTCTTGGTATATAATTATAAACAGCTTTGGGGATACCATTTGAACTCATTCTTTCTAGATGGTGTTTCCAATTTAGTTGGTACTGTTTAATATATTCCAAAATTGGCATAGTCTTCAATTCTTTTAAGATATCGGTGTTCCTTCTCCGATCCCATCTGGTGTAACCCGCTGTTCTGGCGCATGAATCTCATTTCACAAGCCGTTATTCTGCTTTCATGTTGTCTTTTTAGTGTCCATGTTTCTCTACCTTAGGTCAACACTAGTCTAGCCAAAGTGTTATATAAACGTAATCTGGTGTTTTTTTGCACAAGGGATGGTGTCATAACTTGATTAACAATATTATTTTTGGTCTGGACATCTTACCTCAATATTAATGTTGATTTGTTCTTGAACATGTTTCAAAACAATTCTGTTTTATCTTCAGCTTTCCCAGACTGGTTTTATTTATGTTGCATTATGTTGCACCACCTGGATGTCGATGTCAGCTCCATCCTGTGGTTGGCCAAAGAACCTCCAAACAAGGTCACCCTCCATCGGAATATCAAAATTCATAACTCTGTTTCTGTTCTTCTGAATATAAATTTTTTCCCAAATAGTCAGCTCTTTTGTATTTTCTAACTGTTTTAATAATTTAGTGTCTGAATTTATATTATGTTTTTCAGACCAAACATGAGCAGCAACTGCAGATTTTTCAATTTCTCCATTTTTAATATTTCTTATGTGTTCTTTGGTTCTAATTTTTAGGTTTCTTTTTGTTTTCCCTATATATATATCTTTTCACAACCCATGCATTCAATTTGATATATTTGATATATTTGATATATTCAATTTGATATATTCAGGAATATATCAAATTGAATGCATGGGTTGTGAAAAGATATATATAGGGAAAACAAAAAGAAACCTAAAAATTAGAACCAAAGAACACATAAGAAATATTAAAAATGGAGAAATTGAAAAATCTGCAGTTGCTGCTCATGTTTGGTCTGAAAAACATAATATAAATTCAGACACTAAATTATTAAAACAGTTAGAAAATACAAAAGAGCTGACTATTTGGGAAAAAATTTATATTCAGAAGAACAGAAACAGAGTTATGAATTTTGATATTCCGATGGAGGGTGATCTTGTTTGGAGGTTCTTTGGCCAACCACAGGATGGAGCTGACATCGACATCCAGGTGGTGCAACATAATGCAACATAAATAAAACCAGTCTGGGAAAGCTGAAGATAAAACAGAATTGTTTTGAAACATGTTCAAGAACAAATCAACATTAATATTGAGGTAAGATGATCAGACCAAAAATAATATAATTAAAATAACCTCAAAATATAACTTCCTAAAATTAAATATTGATTAACAATTCCCAAACTTTTATTATAACTAGTAATTATTTCAGGGATATCCTTTTCATCCCAGATAGAGAGATAATATCCAAGATATTTAAATTGATTAATTCTCTCTAAATTTTTATTCTGGAAACAGATTTTACTTTGTATGGGGTCCTTCCCATGAAATGCCATAATTTTAGTTTTGTTAATTGATATTTCCATATTAAATTTGGCAGCTATTTTTTATTGACTATTATTATGCTTTCAAGTCTTATACGAGAAAAATATGAGGTGAGTGATAAAATCTTACCTAAATGGATTCAGATGACTATTTTGAGTTAGGATCAGATGGTTGAGGACAGGAACAGTGACCTCTGGGTTCCATGAACCATGGAATTGGTAGCACAAATAAGGAAGAATGACTTACCCCACGTTGGTGTAAATACTGTACAGTAGAAACAACCACTTGCATCACCGCACTGGCTTCCCTCTCCGAGAAGAATTTGTGCCTAAGTATTCTGTCGAATAACTCTCCTCCTCTCATCAGCTCCATCACGAGGTAAACTGATCTGTCGTCCTCATACACCTGCCACAGCAATCACAAAAATAAGTTAAATCCATTATTGAACTTTTATAGGAAGAAATCACTATGAGGTTTAATTTATGGTAAAATTAAATATTTCTTACCTCTCCTCATATAAATCTTCTACTACTTTTTTGGCGACTGATGTTATGTCAATTGGAAGAAATTCTTCTTCTTCCCTCTGGATTTTTTCCCAGAGGGAAGAAGAAGAGTTTCTTCCGATCGACATAACATCAGTCGCAAAAAAGTACTGAAGATGAGACCATTGTGGTCTCGAAATTGTGATCTACTTAGAAGATTTATATGAGGAGAGGTAGGAAACATTTAATTTCACCATAAATTAAACCTCATTGTGATTAATTCCTGTAAAAGTTAAATTAATACTTGATACCTCACCTCATATCCAGTCTTCTAATTATACTGCAGTTTCAAAGCCTTGGCGGCTTCATCTTCAGTAATATCTCGTTGACTGATGTTATGTTGATCTGAAGAACTACTTCTACTTCCCTCTGTTGGTGGACCAATAAACCTCCACATCCAGTCAGAATCCGCGGGAATTTCGAAGTTCATAAGTTTTTCTTTCTTGTTTTTTTAATGTGGATTTTTTCCCAAACCATGAGTTTTTTTTTGTTTTTCTATTTGTTTATCAAAAGCCAGGCTAATTAAACAAATAGAAAAACAAAAAAGAACTCACAGTTTGGAAAAAAATCCACATTCAAAAAAAGAAGAAAGAAAAACTTATGAACTTCGAAATTCCCGTGGATTCTGAATGGATCTGGAGGTTTATCAGTTCACCAACAGAGGGAAGAAGAAGTAGTTCTTCTAATCGACATAACGTCAGTCAACGAGAGGGTACTGAAGATGAATCCACCAAGGATTTGAAACCGCTGTCTACTTAGAAGACTGGATATGAGGAGATGTAAGAAGCATTTAATTTAATCTTAAGCTAAATCCACTTTAAACATTATTACATACAATAAATTAATGAAGCTAGATTTGGAGAAAGATATGTTCACACATAGAAATCGAAATGGACAGTTAAAATAAATAAGGGAGATATTGAAAAAAATGGCTGAATTTAAATACCTAAGAACAATAATTACAAATAGGAATGAAATGCACCAGAAAATTAAACATAGGCTCAATTCTGGAAATGCATGTTATTACGCATAACAGGTAATCTTGTCGTCCCAATTTCTCTCAAAAAACGTTAAACTGAAAACATATAAAACATTCCTGCTTGAGTAAGAGGGGAGTGGAGTTAGTCGAGTTGCAGATGGCAGATATTGAGGGTTATCCAATCTACCAAATCAGTATTTGAAGAGAAAAATTTTCGCCTAGACCGAGACTCGAACCCGGGACCTTTGGCTTGCCAGGCAAAATGCTCTACCAACTGACCTACCGAGGCCCGGCAAGCCAAAGGTCCCGGGTTCGAGTCTCGGTCTAGGCGAAAAAATGTTTCTCTTCAAATATAATTTATCTTTCAGTGAGAAATGTTAAATCAATAATAAAAACATTATTAGAAGTCTTACTAGCTTTATAAAATAGTGTTTAAATTCCCAATAAATGTCTTCTTAACTAAGAAGCCACCATTTGCAAAGATAGAAGCAGTTTTGAAACATGTTCAAGAACAAATCAACATTAATATTGAGGTAAGATGTCCAGACTAAAAATAATATAATGAAAATTTTTCTCTTCAAATATAATTTATCTTTCAGTAAGAAATGTGTAATCAATAATAAAAACATTACCAAATCAGTGTTTGTATTTATTCCCTATAGTTTAAATGAGAGATTTGGTGCTGGTTTTAATGCCTTGCAGTTGAAAGTGGCAGATAATATTTTGGACATTTAATGGTAGATTGCAACATTTCTCTGGGAGAAATTTTAGGGTAGGTTTCGCATGCAACGATTGACAGTTTTATATTAAAATTAATGTTGGGAAGCAAACATTATGAAGTAATATTCATTTAAATTCATCCGAGAAAATTTTTTGAAAACTCGCCTCATAAATTTTTGTGCTTTTCAAAAGATTGTGGTTTCAGATGATATCTCGTCCATCATCAGTCATAACTCCGATTGATGAAATTCTCCAGCCATCAACTATTCTATTGTCAACATCTTCTGTACTGCCATCTATGCTTATATATATTTAATTACAAAGATTATAAATTCATTAATTAAATAAAAATAAAACTTAGTTTTATTTGATTTTCATATTTATTAAGATATAATTCAGTGACAGCTATTTCGGTACACTGTACCTTCTTCAGACATGTTAAGATATAATTCAGTGACAGCTGTTTCGGTACACTGTACCTTCTTCAGACATGTTAAGATATAATTCAGTGACAGATGTTTCGGTACACTGTACCTTCTTCAGACATGTTAAGATATAATTCAGTGACAGCTGTTTCGGTACACTGTACCTTCTACAGACATGTTAAGATATAATTCAGTGACAGCTGTTTCGGTACACTGTACCTTCTTCAGACATGTTAAGATATAATTCAGTGACAGTGTTTCGGTACACTGTACCTTCTTCAGACATGTTAAGATATAATTCAGTGACAGCTGTTTCGGTACACTGTACCTTCTTCAGACATGTTAAGATATAATTCAGTGACAGCTGTTTCGGTACACTGTACCTTCTTCAGACATGTTAAGATATAATTCAGTGACAGCTGTTTCGGTACACTGTACCTTCTTCAGACATGTTAAGATATAATTCAGTGACAGCTGTTTCGGTACACTGTACCTTCTTCAGACTTGTTAACAAATAATTAGTTGTGTACTGTAACATACTTATTTCAATCATAGTAACAGCTTTAGCTTCTTAATATTAAGTTAATAAATAATGCTACAGCTGTGTGGAGTCCCTTCATGTCTTCTTCAGGTAGAAGCCATTCATTGTGTATTCGTGAATGATGATTCATTGCATTTGAATGTGGGACCAGTAGAGTAAGGTTAAGGAAGGATTTATGCTTGGATGGGAAGGATGCCTGAATTAGCTCAATGGTTAACAGCATCAGCACGGAAAGCTGAAGGTTCGGATTTCGATTCCCAGTTCAGGCATAAATTTTTCTCTTTACCATTTGATTACAATAATTTAGTTGTGTACTTTAATATACTTATTTCAATCATAGTAACAGCTTTAGCTTCTTAATATTAGTTTAATAAATTATTATAGATTCAACCATAGATGGCAGCACAGAAGATGTTGACAATAGAATAGTTGACAGCCAAAGAATTTCATCAGTGGAGTTGTGACTGATGGTGGACGAGATGTCATCTGAAACTGGGTCTCGTTAAAAGCACAAAATTTATGAGATGAGTTTTTCAAAAAATTTTCTCCGATGAATTTAAAAAAAAAGGTTGACACTTTCCTTGTAAGAAATCATCATCTTAAAATACTTGTGAACTACCATAACTAGAGAGAAGGGAGTTTAGCTATCTTTTTGAGCCATACTATTTCTACCCTATAATATGACATTTTTAATTTGTGCAAATTTCAACTTACATCTCTTAACGTGACTATGTTAGGGTGATAGCCCCACCGCAGCAAGATTTCAACTTCTTCTTGACAATCCCTTTTTGATTTATCTATTATCTGTAACAAAAACATATCCATGTTAACCTGTTCACAGTTCTATTCTATTAACTTATATTTACTTTGATGTTGTTATTATTCATTTCATACATCTCAATGATGAATAATATATATCTTAATACATACAAATTTCGTGTCACATTGTTTGTCTGCGATGGAATCCTAAACTACTGAACCGATTTTAATAAAATTTTGCACACTGTGTGCTGTTTGATCCAACTTGAGACCTACGATTGTTTATAACTAAATTTATAGTCGCATTACTTTTATTGCAAATTATTTGTTTATTATTTAACAAAGAGTTATAATTATCTGTGAGTTCCATACGATTCTAACACATGGCGGTGTAAGGTAATTGGTTCATTATTTAACCAGGTGGCTGTGCTTTTTGTTGCAACCGCGAATTTCAATTGAATTACAAATATTGATTATTTTATAATTTAAGTGTGTATGTGTTTATTTTATTTTCAAAATATTGATAATAATATTAATTTCGTGTGTAAGTATTAGTTTTAAGTAATCTGGCTGAAAGACAGAAACTTAATTTAAATTTAACTGGATCGAGAAGGGACATTGAACAATATGGCAAATCAGTTCTAGAGACCATGAATGATAAGATATCAAGTGAATTTCCGCAAATTGGTATAGGCCTATGTGACATAAATCTTACATTTAAGAAGAATGTCAATTTAAAAACATATGAAGGTCCTAAGGAACGGAATAACAGAACTGTAAGTAAGTCTGTTAGTTATATAATATGCCTAATATTACATAAACAATCTCCATGCCTCAATTAATATGAAAAACAAGATGACTATAAATATCACAAGATGATATTAATATACAGAGACTCTTGATGATGATTTGAATCCAAACTGCCAGCAAGTTCGTAGAAAAAAACGAAAGTATAATGAAATCAGCAAGCCTCCTCAAAATATTCCATCAATAAATGTATATAACCTTATGATACACTTACAGATGATACTGAGAATGCAGACAACATAAATTCATCTCAATCAACAAAACAACTTCCACATAAACCACCACCCATATTTATACCGGGTGTAGTTAACGTACCAGAACTAAAAAATTGTGTAAAACAAAAACTTTATGATTTAGATTTCTCACTTAGTTTACTACAACATAATTTAACGTATACCTTAGCCACAGCAACGCATGGCTGGGAGTTATATATATATATAAAACAAAGTCGGACTAGTTACACTATTTATAACTCAAGAACAGCTGGACCGATTTTTATGATTTGATTTGTTGATTTGTTTCCGACCCGAATAGCAGATTACTATTAAAACATCGGAAAAATGAATGTAAAAAATATTTAAAGGCGATACGACATTCGCCGGGCCAGCTAGTATATATATATATATATATCATTGAGATATAGCAAACGAATAATAAAGACATCGAAAGAAGCCATATTGGCTTTATACTGTAATGTAAAATTTCCAATTAAATGTCTTCTTAATAAAGAAGCCACCATTTGCAAGATAGAAGCAAAGGTTTCATAGCAATTGGTGCACGGGAATTAACAGCGTATATAAGAGAAAAATTTGCATTTAGATTGGAGCTCAGATAGCTCACTCGGTAGAGCATTCACCTAGAGTGCAGAAGGTCCTGGGTTCGAACCTCGGTCTGAGCGTATAATTTTTCTCTTCAAATAAAATTACTTGTTTGACACCTATATATGAAGGTTTATTAATAAATTTCAACTGTTAAACAAAAACATAATGAACATGCTTTAATACTTATAGAATGCAGGCTTTCACGGCCGGAAATCATAATATTATAAGATTTTGGGCTACAATGACATGGCCCAGATGTTTGTCCTTCAGCTATGGAGGGCATCTTCATAACATAATGCATGAATTATAAGTGAGAAAAAATTTGTTTTCATATAATAAAGTTGGGAATTTTTACATTATGAGGTTTTCTAAATAAGAATCAAATGAATCATGAATTCTTCTTACTTCACATCTATGTTTTTTAACACAGAACTGCAGTATCGGGAAACATCATTCCCATCCTCAGCTGTTTTCACGACTGTCAATTTTTCATTATGCTGGTAATTTTCTAAACTGCCATCTGGTGTTGATTTGAAGAACTTTGTAATCAAATTTGGTTCATCCAGAAATTCAAAATTCATGGTTCTAATATGGGTCTTTTAAATGTATATCTTTTCTTCTGTTAACTAATAAAAAAGTTTACCATTCCAGACAACAAAAAATCTGGAATTTATCAAATTAATTGCAAAGATTGCAATAAAGTATATACTGGAAAAACAAAAAAAGAATTTAGACACTCACAAAAAGGAACATTTTAGAAATATAAAAAATCGTGAAATTGAAAAATCAGCAATAGCAGCACATAGTTTATTAGAGAATCATAGAATTGAAAAAGAAGCTAATTTTTTTAACATCTATCTAAACCTTTGGATTTAAGAGAATGGGAAAATATATACATTCAAAAAAACCATACTAGAACCATGAATTTTGAGTTTCCGGACAAACTAAATTTGATTACAAAGTTCTTCAAATCGACGCCAGATGGCAGTTCAGGAAATTACCGGCATAGTGAAAAATTGAGTCATGAAAACAGCTGAAGATGGGAATGATGTTTCTCAATACTGTAGTTCTGTGTTAAAAAAACATAGATGTATGAGGTAAGAAGAATTCACGATTCATTTGATTCTTATTAGAAAAATTTGTGACAAGGCAGGGAACTCTCTGAGTATATGTTGTAATTCCCGCCCACCGAATGCTTTGAAGCCTTTGCTTCTATCTTTTCAAATATGATTTATCCATCATTGAGATGTATGAAATTAATAATAAGAACATCGAAAAAAGCCGTACTGGCATTTATAATGTAATGTATAATTCTCAAATATGTCTTCTTAATATAGGAGCCGCCATATGCAAAGATAGAAGCAAAGGCTTCAAAGCATTTGGTGGGCGGGAATTACAACGTATATAGAGAAAAATTTGTGTTTAGATCGGTACTTGCTCAGGTAGCTCAAATGGTAGAGCACTTGGACTAGAAAACCAAGGGTCCCGGGTTCAAATCCCGGTCTGAGAGTATAATTTTTCTCTTCAAATATGATTTATCCATCATTGAGATGTATGAAATTAATAATCAGAACATCGAAAAAAGCCGTACTGGCATTTATAATGTAATGTATAATTTCCAAATATGTCTTCTTAATATAGGAGCCGCCATTTGCAAAGATAGAAGCAAAGGCTTCAAAGCATTCGGTGGGCGGGAATTACAAAGTATATAGAGAAAAATTTGCATTTAGATCGGTACTTGCTCAGGTAGCTCAAATGGTAGAGCAACTTGGACTAGAAAACCAAGGTCCCGGTTCAAATCCCGGTCTGAGCGTTATAATTTTCTCTTCAAATATGATTTATCCATCATTGAGATGTATGAAATAATAATAAGAACATCGAAAAAAGCCGTACTGGCATTTATAATGTAATGTATAATTCCCAAATATGTCTTCTTAATATAGGAGCCGCCATTTGCAAAGATAGAAGCAAAGGCTTCAAAGCATTCGGTGGGCGGGAATTACAACGTATATAGAGAAAAAATTTGCGTTTAGATCGGTACTTGCTCAGGTAGCTTCAAATGGTAGAGCACTTGGACTAGAAAACCAAGGGTCCCGGGTTCAAATCCCGGTCTGAGCGTATAATTTTTCTCTTCAAATATGATTTATTTTCCATCATTGAGATGTATGAAATTAATAATAAGAACATCGAAAAAAGCCGTACTGGCATTTATAATGTAATGTATAATTCCCAAATATGTCTTCTTAATATAGGAGCCGCCATTGCAAAGATAGAAGAGCAAAGGCTTCAAAGCATTCGGTGGGCGGGAATTACAACGTAGATAGAGAAAAATTTGCGTTTAGATCGGGTACTTGCTCAGGTAGCTCAAATGGGTATAGAGCCTGGACTAGAAAAAACCAAGGGTCCCGGGTTCAAATCCCGGGTCTGAAGCATATAATTTTTCTCTTCAAATATGATTTATCCATCATTGAGATGTATGAAATTAATAATAAGAACATCGAAAAAAAGCCATACTGGCATTTATAATGTAATGTATAATTCTCAAATATGTCTTCTTAATATAGGAGCTGCCATTTGCAAAGATAGAAGCAAAGGCTTCAAAGCATTCGGTGGGCGGGAAATACAACGTATATAGAGAAAAATTTGCGTTTAGATCGGTACTTGCTCAGGTAGCTCAAATGGTAGAGCACTTGGACTAGAAAACCAAGGGTCCCGGGTTCAAATCCCGGTCTGAGCGTATAATTTTTCTCTTCAAATATGATTTATCCATCATTGAGATGTATGAAATTAATAATAAGAACATCGAAAAAAGCCGTACTGGCATTTATAATGTAATGTATAATTCTCAAATATGTCTTCTTAATATAGGAGCTGCCATTTGCAAAGATAGAAGCAAAGGCTTCAAAGCATTCGGTGGGGCGGGAATTACAACGTATATAGAGAAAAAATTTGCATTTAGATCGGTACTTGCTCAGGTAGCTCAAATGGTAGAGCACTTGGACTAGAAAAACCAAGGGTCCCGGGTTCAAGTCCCGGTCTGAGCGTATAATTTTTCTCTTCAAATATGATTTATCCATCATTGAGATGTATGAAATTAATAATAAGAACATCGAAAAAAGCCGTACTGGCATTTATAATGTAATGTATAATTCTCAAATATGTCTTCTTAATATAGGAGCTGCCATTTGCAAAGATAGAAGCAAAGGCTTCAAAGCATTCGGTGGGCGGGAATTACAACAGTATATAGAAGAAAAATTTGTGTTTAGATCGGTAACTTGCTCAGGTAGCTCAAATGGTAGAGCACTTGGACTAGAAAACCAAGGGTCCCGGGTTCAAATCCCGGTCTGAGCATATAATTTTTCTCTTCAAATATGATTTATCCATCATTGAGATGTATGAAATTAATAATAAGAACATCGAAAAAAGCCGTACTGGCATTTATAATGTAATGTATAATTCTCAAATATGTCTTCTTAATATAGGAGCCGCCATTTGCAAAGATAGAAGCAAAGGCTTCAAAGCATTCGGTGGGCGGGGAATTACAACGTATATAGAGAAAAATTTGCATTTAGATCGGTACTTGCTCAGGTAGCTCAAATGGTAGAGCACTTGGACTAGAAAACCAAGGGTCCCGGGTTCAAGTCCCGGTCTGAGCGTATAATTTTTCTCTTCAAATATGATTTATCCATCATTGAGATGTATGAAATTAATAATAAGAACATCGAAAAAAGCCGTACTGGCATTTATAATGTAATGTATAATTCTCAATATGTCTTCTTAATATAGGAGCCGCCATTTGCAAAGATAGAAGCAAAGGCTTCAAAGCATTCGGTGGGCGGGAATTACAACGTATATAGAGAAAAATTTGCATTTAGATCGGTACTTGCTCAGGTAGCTCAAATGGTAGAGCACTTGGACTAGAAAACCAAGGGTCCCGGGTTCAAGTCCCGGTCTGAGCGTATAATTTTTCTCTTCAAATATGAACTCTGTGAGTAATTAAATTATTTTGAGTTTGTGAAATCTTACCTCAATATTAATGTTGATTTGTTCTTGAACATGTTTTGATTAGTCTTCTAATCATCGAAATTAACATTAATATTGAGGTAAGATTTCGTAGACTCAAAATAATTTAATTAAAAGAACCTCAAAATAAAGGGCTTCCAATATAAAACCGGACCGGCCTCACGGAGTTTCACCCGGCACGCAGTGCTGTCTCTTCCTCCCGCAATTCACCCTGCCTGCCACCCGTCCTTGAACTGCTTCTTACCTTATAGAAAATGCTGGAAATGTTGTCCTCCCGCACACGTGCTATGGGATCACCTTGGTTTAGACAATGAACACGTGTACACTTGTAAGGTTTGAGTTTTAACAATTTTGTTGCTGTATGTGCAGAAGATACTGAAATCCCAACTTGTTGTGCTAATTTCGGTAATGATTTTTGTGATGAACGTTCCAAATTTTCGCCAATTTTTCTTCGGTGAGAACCGTACGCCTTCGGGTGTGTTTCTTTTTTTGTACTTGAACCAGTGGTCTCAAATTTAGTCACAAGATCGGTCGATTGTCGATCTGGAAGGAGTGTAATGGTCCAGGAAGTTCCGAATAATTCCTCGCGAACGCGACGAGCTGATTAGTATTTATAATAACATTTACACACATAAATGCGCTGCTCTAATGTCAGCTGACGTCTCATCTTGTCGAACGATAGTAAACTGACTAGTTCAAGGACGAGCGGCTGGCAGAGTGAAATGCGGACGAGGAGAGAGCGCTGCCTGACGGGTGAAACCCCGTGAGGCTGGTCCAGGTTTATATTGGAAGCCTTGTATAACTTCCTAAAATAAAACATTAACTGAGTAGTTCAAATGGAAAGAGTGCAACGAGTAAAGTTGAAGGTCTTGGATTAAAGTCCAGGTTCAGGCAGAAATGTTTTTCTTTAAAACTGATTTACTCTGGCAGTGCTACTCACCTTTACAGCATATTCTGTGTGCGTCGCTCTGTGCACACAAAGTTTACAAACTGAATAACTCCCTTCTCCAATCGTCTCCCTTATCTCATATTCATCAGAAACCGAATTTGGTTTCACGTACATCTGCAACTAAACCAGAAACAGGATTATGTTAGAGAGAGAAAAATTTATATTTGAAGAGAAATTCTAGCAATTTTCTTAAGTTTACAAAATCTTTTATATCACATCCAAAAATTTACAAAAGTTGTAATTCTATGTGACTCCAAAGCAGCCATTCTCGCTATAACACGAGACACAACACCCAAAAGCATCAAAATTATTGAATGTCACAAAATGATAAAACAGTTATCCCGTCTACATAAAAAAGTTGTACTTCAATGGATTCCGGCCCATTGTGGAGTGACAAGGCAATGAAATAGCCGATTTTCTAGCCAAGAAGGGTAGCAAAATTGTTTCAAACCCAACTTCTACTCCAGTTTCCTTTCACTCTATCAAACGAATTATCTCAAATAAATACATCAGTAAACTTAGAGAAGAATACACCACCAAAACATCTGGAAAGGAATGGGAAAATCTACAAGCTTATGACATACTACATTACAAAGAAAATCTGCAGTAGCAACTTCAGACTGCAAACGGGACATGACTGCTTGAATAAACACCTACACAGAATTGGCATAACAGATTCACCTAAATGCCATTTTTGCAATTAAATGAAGATATGGAAAGAAACCATCTCCTCCATTGTCCAGCTTTTGTAGTAGAGACCAGCCTTTCTGCTAAATATTGGAGTGCAAGAGAGCGAATGATTTCATTATCAAGTGCTCGACATTAGATACCAACAACCAACCTTATCTGAAGGATAAATTATATTTGAAGAGAAAAATTTTTGCCTAGACCGAGACCGAATTTGGACCTCTTCAAATATAATTTATCTTTCAGTGAGAAATGTTAAAATCAATAATAAAAACATCATTAGAAGCCTTACTAGCTTTATAAAGTAATGTTAAATTCCCAATAAATGTCTTCTTAACGAAGAAGCTGCCATTTGCAAAGATAGAAGCAATGGTTTCAAAAGCATTTGGCGAGAGGGAATTACAACGTATATAAGAGAAAAAATTGTGTCTAGATCGGAACTCGCCTCGGTAGCTCAGTTGGTAGAGCATTTGGCCTGGCAAGCCAAAGGTCCCAGGTTCGAGTCTCAGTCTAGGCGAAAATTTTTCTTAAGTTATGTAGATAGGAAATAACACTATGAGGTGGTGGACGGGAATTACAACGTATATAGAGAAAGATTTGCATTTAGATCGGTACTTGCTCAGGTAGCTCAGATGGTAGAGCACTTGGACTAGAAAACCAAGGGTCCCGGGTTCAAGTCCCGGTCTGAGCGTATAATTTTTCTCTTCAAATATTTTTTAATATTGTTTATTTTTTATTCCACTCACCTCATACTTCATAAATTCTAAGTTCTTTTAATTTCAAGTAAATTTTAATTTCTATTTTAGTTTTCGAAAAATGTTCGTTAAAATTTTGTATTTTTGAAGCCGCCATCTTCTCTCAGTTGTTTACGTTGTTCTTGTTTTCTTATGACTTGATAGCCAACTTTATTAAGTTATGTAGATAGGAAATAACACTATGAGGTTTTTTAATATTGTTTATTTTTATTTCACTCACCTCATACTTCATAAATTTATGAAGTATGAGGTGAGTGGAAATAAAAATAAACAATAGAAAATTTTTCTCTTCAAATATATTTATCTTCAGTGAGAAATGTTAAATCAATAATAAAAACATCAGATAAAAATTTATTTGAAGAGAAAAATTTTCGCCTAGACCGAGACTCGAACCTGGGACCTTTGGCTTGCCGGGCCAAATGCTCTACCAACTGAAATTTGCAAATGGCGGCTTCTTAGTTAAGAAGACATTTATTGGGAATTTAACACTACTTTATAAAGCTAGTAAGGCTTCTAATGATGTTTTTATTATTAATTTAACATTTCTCAATGAAAGATAAATTTTTCTTTCTCTTCAAATATAATTTATCTTTCATTGAGAAATGTTTAATTAATAATAAAAACATCAGATAAAAATTTGTTGAAATTCATCGGAGAACATTTTTTCATAACTCACCTCATAGATTTCATATTTTTCACGATTACTGCAGTTTCAAATGAGTTGGAGCATTTTGACTCACCTCTACTTGTAGCTTGTGTTAATTTTCTGGCAGAACGGTTTCGTCGCTTCTGTGCATTATTATCCTTGATTGCATCACAACTGTTGCCTTGCAGTTGTCCTACGTGCAAGTTGATTTCTGCTTCACAGCTGCCTGACCAATGAACTTCCAAATCAATTTATTTTTTTCCTCTTTCACCGGAAATTTCAAACTTCTTGGTTTTGTTTATTCTTGCAGATGTAAATTTTCTCATAAATTTTGAGTTCCTTTGATTTTTCTAACTTTTAGTTAATTTTGACCTTAGTTTCAATTCTGTGTTTTTCTGACCATGCATGTGCAGCTATGGCAGATGGTTCTATTTCTCCATTTTTAAAATTTCCAAGGTGTTCTTTCAATCTTGTATTTAAGTTCCATGAATTTTGAAATTCCCAGAGAAAAAAAAAAATTGGATTTGGAAGGTCATAAGTCAGCCAGCAGAGGGAGCAGAACTCAATTTGATGGATGGGACTGACGCACAAACAACACCTGAAAGCATCGACAATGTCACACAAGAAGCGACGAAACCTAGGGTCTGCATAAAAAAGTAAGAAATATTAGTGCGAGTTAAAATAGATTAATATAAAATTAGTGGAATATTCACATGGAAGGTCAGTCTACTAAACTTAACTAATATTTTAACTGTAGCGCTTTCGGGAATTCTTGCCATCATCGGCAGGATTCAAAACTGGTGTTTCACTGAAGATCTGGTAGAGGGGGTTAAATGTAATGGGTTCGTTTTTCGTTTATCAGGCTGTGTCGTTGTGTGAGCTGACTTCATGATTTCCATCTCTGCGAGTACGTATCTCTCGCTGGATTCTTTTCTCTGTGCATTACTGTTAGGGTGTTTTTCAATATTTAACATGCGATGTCCTTCATGGATAACGTGTTTTGCATAGCTGATTTTCCTTCTGCGCGAATGAAGTCTCGAAAATGTTCTTTGAATCTGATGTTAAAACTCCTGTTTGTTCTTCCTATATAAAATTTGTTGCAGTCCTTCACTGTCAGTTTATAAAATCCTTTGCTGTTGAAAATGTTATTTTCTTCAATGTTATTGTTTATTATGTTGTTTAATTTGTTATTGGTTCTGTATGCTATTTTTACGTTTTTATTGGCTTTCTTTAGTGCAAAAACGAACCCAATACATGCAACCCCCTCTACCAGATCTTCAGTGAAACACCAGTTTTGAATCCTGCCGATGATGGGACAAGTCCCGAAAGCGCTACAGTTAAATGATTAATTAAGTTGAGGAGACAGACCTTTCAGGTGAATATTCCATAATTTTATATTAATTTTGAATAAACCTCAACGGAACACATCATGAATCTTATAAAAGTTGAGTTAAAATATGCAACTCATATATAATTTATTCTCAAATATTCATAATCTTTTCTCCTCCCTTAAAATAAGAGTTGAGTCCATGTTTTACATCCATATAATATAAATGGGAGAATAATAGTTTTATATATTTTCAGTTTAACTTTTTGAGTGAATTTGGGACAACAAAAGTCCTTGTAATGCATAATAGCACGCATTTCCAGAATTGAGCCTATGTTTAATTTCTTTGACCACCTCATTCCAGTTAGTAATAATTGTTCCCAGGTAAATGAATTCAGCCACTTCTTCAAAATTTCCCTCATTTGTCATTAGCTGTCCCAATATCTTAGTGTAATTTTAAAACACATTAGGAAGTAACATTAAGGGCCGCATGTAAATACATTAGTCTCTGGTGAGTTGAGTTTTCCATGAGAACGTCCAAAGTTCGAATTAGCTACCCACTAACTGGTCATGCATGAAAGTCAATGTTTTTGTAATATTGGCAAGAAATTACCCAGAATTCTCAGCGATAAAACCACTTCCATTATTTTCGTCCACTAGAGGAACGCATTTACGCTTGCGTCCCGCAAATAATACCGTATACGATGACGTCTGCACTGTGCAATATTATGCCGATTCTCCTGTTCTTCCAGTTGAATTCTTTGGTAGACTCTATCAAATTCCTCTTCTCCGCATATACCAAAAACATGATCGAAGTCTTCAAGGTCCGACATCTTGGATCAAGCGGCAAGGTTTCAAACTACATCGGGTTACCATCGGTTCCCTTCGGGATTCTCACGATAAGTTCTATCTTAAGCTATGATCTTAAGTTACCTCGTCAGGTAGCTTACGGAATTTCAACAATTATTATCACATGAATAGATTTCTGAGTAAGCAAAATCGTATTAGGATAAAACTTTCTCAGCCGAGAACACCTTTTACGGTCTAATGCGTTCAAAGACTCGACCCTTAGTGTAACTCAACAGAAAGCACATGTTGGTCCTTAGTATCTCCTCGCTATCGCCTAACAAAACTACATAATAAAACACACATAAAATATAACCCTCAGGGGTCCTCATCTAGGGGATATGCGGATGGCGACCACAAGGTGCCAAGCTGAGCAAAACATTTCTTCCACTTACTTGTGTTTTGTACTCTTTTAACTTTACTATCTAACCTCTCTTGGTTAACTCTTGTTTTTTTCGACCCCGACGCTATTAGGGCATCCGAGGGCTAGGGAGTCTTTTCTTTCTTCCATTTCTTCTTTCCTTTATTTTCTTTTCTTCTGCAGAAAAGCCTGACCAGAGGCTATAAGATTGCAGCCCCATCACTGGTCTTGCCTTCCTTTGGCCAGCAACCAATCGAAGGGACTATTATTATGCTTTCAAGTCTTATACGAGAATTTCCCTATATAATTGAAGACTACGCCAATTTTGGAATATATTAAACAGTAACAACTAAATTGGAAACACCATCTTGAAAGAATGAGTTCAAATTGGATCCTCAAAGCTGTTTATAATTATATACCAAGAGGACGAAGATCACTGGGCCGTCCTATGAAACGCTGGAGGAAAAATTTTCTATAGGATCGTAACAGGCCTTGGCCTAATACTTGGAAGGAAGAAGAAGAAGACGAAGACATTACATTAAAAAGCACCAATTCGGAAAACAATTTTTCAACAAAGCAATGGATGGAATATGATGTTCTGTCCGAGGACAGGTCTTTCACTGCATTCATATCACTTCCATGCAATGCTTTGCAGCTTTACTAGCGAATTATAGGTGTGGTAGCTTCCCGTTGCTTTCCACACTGGTGAAGGATGGTGATGATATGATTTTTGGCCTATAATGAAAAGCACCGGTGAGGGTCCTCATCTAGGGGATATGTGGATGGCGACCACAGGTTGCAGAAGGTGAGCAAAACATTTCTTCTACTTACCTGTGTTTTGTACTCTTTTAACTTTACTATCTAACCTCTCATGGTTAACTCTTGTTTTTTCGACCCCGACGCTATTAGGGCATCCGAGGGCTAGGGAATCTTTCCTTTCTTCCATTTCTTCTTTCCTTTATTTTCTTTTCTTCTCCAGAAAAGCCTGACCAGAGGCTATAAGATGGCAGCCCCATCACAGGTCTTGCCTTCCTTTGGCCAGCAACCAATCGAAGGGACTATTATTATGCTTTCAAGTCTTATACGAGTATTTCCCGGAAGGATCAAACTAATGACGACCAAAGCATGAAAAAGGACAACTCTTGGAAGAAAAAAAATATTTGCTTTTTAGTACATGGAATTTAATGGATATTAAATATATTCACCTTAGAGAGGGGTCTGTCGATCTCTCAACAGGTTGATTATGTGTCTTTTCTTCTTCCAATAGACACGGTGCAATAAAACTAAACCCTCGGAACAACTCGTGAGCATTCGCACTGGGAGGAACTCCAGGAGAATCTGAAAAACGCCAACACAAATTAACATCTCATAAACTTAACGTCAACTGACCTACGAGGTAAACAAAGTTACTAATGAGAAGAGTAGTGGGGACTGAAGACAGAGAGCAGGCAATTTACTGTGACTATTTAACTCATGCCACAAATACTACTCAATGACCAATCAGGTTTCAATGAATGTTGTTTTACAACCAATGAAAGTCGTGTTTCACCTTGCTCTTTATCGATTTCTCTTTATCAGCTCCTGCTTTTGTGATAAAGAAAGCTCCTCCTTTTTAATGTTCTGAACACCATCCATCCATAGTAATTCTGCCCAAAGGCAGGTCCTTCACTGTAATCATAGCATATTTCATGCTATGCTTGTAGCTTTACTAGGGAATTTTAGGTGTGGTAGCTTCCCGTTGCTTTCCACACCGGTGAAGGATGATGATGATGATGATCAGGATGATGGCGGCCATATGATTTCGGGGACCGTTTGGGCCTTAAAGTTTTCCTGACATTTGTCTTACAGGTGAGGAAAAACCCCGATAAAAACCTCACCCAGAAAAACTGCCCGACCGGGGATTGAACCCGGGCCCGCTGCGTGACAAGGCAGCACGCTACCTCGAGACCACAGCAGTGGACGTTCTGAACAGGTCAAAGCATTATTTTTCTCCAACAAATACATTGAATATAGCAAATAATGAAAAGATTCCTTGATTTTACTGAGTTGTTTACTAAAAAAATAAATGAAAAACCCCTAATGTTGATTATGATATATAGTTTGATGTGTTTCATTATTTCTCCACTTGGGTGCACTCTTACAATATTGCGATCTTATTTGGCAATAAATAATATGATCAAGCAGCAGTGAATGAACATAACCTCACATTTCTGATTTGTTTTCAAACATCGCCGTTTACATTAAATATATAATATTTTAAAATAACTATAATTAAACAATGATTTGTGAGTAAACAGCTTAATTTTATTTGTTAAATAGTCCTAACAAATACCACTCTTGATTTCCAAATTCTGTAGATAAATTGGAAATCACTCGTGGCGTTACTTATGATTATTTAACTCATCGACCTTCCAAAAGGAGGACACGATAAGAAGAAGATGATGATGATGATTTAACTCATGCCCCAAATGGGAATCAATAACCAATCGCGTTTCAATTAATTTTGTTTTACAATCAATCACAGTTGTGTTCCATCTCAATATTTATCAAATACTATTTACCAAAATAGAGAAAGCTCCTTTTTAATATTCTGAACAGGTCAAAGCATTGATGATCTTGAAGAAGATTTCCGGGATGTAGGACATGGCCTCGAGGCTTGAAGTTCCCCAACGTTTTGCCAAAGACTGCGTCTTGGATCCTCAAGGGTTGCCAGACGCAATCTCTGGCGAAACGTGGAGGAACTTCAAGTCTCGAGTCCACGGCCTACAGCCCGGAAATCTTCATCAAGATCATCATAGCAACTCCGGCCGCGAAAGCCTAAGTCAATGCATAGGTCAGAACATTATTTTGCAGTGACTGACTCTCCAACAAATAAGTTGAATATAGCAAATAAAGAACAGATTCCTTTGAACTACACATTTGATAATTGTGTTTACTCCGATTGAGGGTCTTTCCACTTTTCAGCGGTTGCCCTTTCACCAGCCAGCTGCTGGCCCTTCACATCCACACGTGTCAATCACAGAGGTAAATGATCAACAGCCCAGTGTAGGGGTGACATGTGGTTAGCATGTCGAGTCCCCCAGCCGTGATGCTGGTTCCTCAACCTGGAGCCGCTACTTATTGTAGCTACCCAATTGCCTCACGATGCTGGGTGGGCACGGTCCCATACTGGTGGAAATAAACATGAGAAAATTTCTTCCCCCATGGAGACTCGAACCAGCGCAAGTCCCGTGAGCTCTGCGCCAAAGGCTTCCTACCTTTACCGCTCGGCTACGGCGCAGGACGAGTTTGTTTACTAAAAAATTAATAATAGCCTATAATGTTGGTTATATATACAGTTGTATGTTTCATTTTTTCTCCACTAGGTATGATTCTATTTCCGGAACAAATAATATGATCAAGTTCCAGTGAATGAACAAATCAAATGTTACCAAAGATTTCTCATTTGTTTTCAAACATCACCATTTACATTAAACATATAAATAATCAATTGAGTTGGTGTTTACTTGATGAAAATCCATATTTATTAATTAAATAAAAATAAAACGTAGTTTTATTTGATTTTCATATTTATTATACAATTCAGTGACAGCTGTTTCGGTCTGAAGAAGGTACAGTGTACCGAAGCAGCTGTCATTGAATTATATAATAAATATGAAAATCAAATAAAACTACGTTTTATTTTTATTTAATTATTAAATATATAAACATTTTAAAATAGCAGTAACCATATTTGAATGGTTTTTTTTAATAAACAGCTTAATTTTATTCGTTACATAGTCCTAACAAATGCCATTCTTGATTTCCGAATCCTGTAGATAAATTGGAAATCACTCGTGGCATTAGTTATAATAAGAACAAATACAGGGGATGGGCACTGTTATATGGCCAAGATTTATCGACAGACTGTCAGCAATGTAACTGTAACACCATGAGTGGAGGAAATGCCATTCACAAACCTGTCTAGAAGACCACATAGCTCTGATATATTATATAGAGAGGACTGAACATCAGACATTATCAATGATCATAGATCGCACTGTTCATTTGATATTTTCACATAAAACAAAGATCGTCCTTCACTTGTCATTTTTTTAAATCATATCCATCCATCAGAGGCTATAAGATGGCAGCCCCATCACTGGTCTTGCCTTCCTTTGGCCAGCAACCAATCGAAGGGACTATTATTATGCTTTCAAGTCTTATACGAGAATTTCCCATAAGGGAAAATTTTCTATAGGATCGTAACAGGCCTTGGCCTAATACTTGAAAGGAAGAAGAAGAAGAAGTAATTCTACCCGAAGGCAGGTCCTTCACTAAAATCATAGCATTTTCATGCTATGCTTGCAGCTTTACTAGGGAATTGTAGGTGTGGTAGCTTCCCGTTGCTTTCCACACCGGTGAAGGATGATAATGACAAGGATGATGATGATGATGATGGCCGTATGATTTCGGGGACCATTTGGGCCTTAGAGTTTTTGACATTTGTCTTACACGTGAGGAAAAACTGCACTCAGAAAAACTGCCCTGACCGGGGATCGAACCCGGGCCCACTGCGTGACAAGGCAGCACGCTACCTTGAGACCACAGCGGTGCACCTGTAATGTATAATAACATACATTTCCAGAACTGAGCCTATGTTTAATTTCTTTCTACACCTGATTCCTGTTTGTAATTATTGTTCCAAGGTATTTGAATGCAGCCACTTCTTCAAAGTTTCCCTAACTTGTCATTAACTGTCCATTTCCACTATAGTAAAAATATACATTACCTTTAGGAGTTTTGGATGTGAATTCTTTATCAAAATAAAAGGCATCATCCGCTCGGCTTACAGCCGGCTTAAATGGAGGTTGTATCTCCTTCTTTAATAATTTATCCCAGTCTATTGTTGCAAAAAAGGAATGTGATTTTATTTCTTCTACACCATAAGGACCTGCAACAACAAAATAATTAGGCTAATATCACAATTAATTAATATCCTCAGAGGACAAATTACAATATTCAGTATATAATTGAATGAGTCATTTCGAAAAGGATTCATCTACGGCTGATCAAATTTTACAGGTGAGGGAAGAAAACTGATTCAACTTGTTCAGGATAAAGCATTGAATCTGAAATTGCTAAAGAATAAAGTCAGAAAATGATAAAGGAATAGCATAATTTATCCGTTCTCATGTGGAAACGATGAAAATAGGTATGTTAAACATGGAATAACGAAAGAAGTGAAATTTCAGAAAAAATAGTAGATGATTATTTAACTTTCACAGGGAAAGAACACTATGAGGTTTAATTTAAATAATTAAATTAATGTTTTTATTTTACCTCACCTCATATCCTTTTTCTTTTTCATATTTTTCACGGTTTCTTCACCAATCTGTGTGTTAGGCTATTGAATACAGCTTCTTTGTGAGCGAAATGGTTGAATCCTGATGCCTTAATGTAGTTATCTTTATGTGTGTTCTTTCTGTATATTCCAAATTTTTTTTTTTCAAGAAATTCAATATTACATTGGCACCGATAAATAAATTTAGCCTTGGTAACTTATTAAATAACGAATAAGAAAATGAACACCCCAGATAGTAAAAAATCTGGAATTTACCAAATTGATTGTGGAGATTGCAATAAAGTATACATAGGAAAACAAAAAGAAATTTGGACACTCGCACAAAGGAACACTTTAGAAATATTAAAAATGGTGAAATTGAAAATCAGCTATTGCAGCACATAGTTTGTTTGGAAGGTCAGATAGAATTGAAAAAGAAGCTAACTTCTAAAACATTTGGAACAACCTTTGGACTTGACAGTTTTGGGAGAAAATATTTATACAGAAGAACAAATTTAAATCTATGAATTTCGACATTCCGGATGAAAGTGACCTCATCTCGAAGTTCATCAAATCAATACCAGATGGCAACGATATCTCGAAGTTCGTCAAAATCAACACCAGATGGACAACGTTATAGAGGGAGATTCCAACGAATATCCGGTAGTCATAATGGCGGTTGAAAATGAATGACAAGATCATTTGAAAACTATAGTTACGTGTTTGATAAAACATGAAATATGAGGTAAGATGTTAAAATGACTCATTAATTTATTATGAGGTTATATCATTAATAGTGAGTGGAAAACATATTTTAATCGACTCACCTCATACATTTTCAAACTTCTTTGATACCTACGGTTTCAGACAATATCATGTCCTTCTTCAGTCATGGCTTCCACTGATGAAATTCCTTGATTGTTGATTTCTTTAGTGACATCACTTCTTGTGCTGCCATCTTTCGTTGTAATTACAAAGTTTATAATCCCAACGAAAGATGGCAGCACAAGAAGTGATGTCACTAAAGAAATCAACAATCAAGGAATTTCATCAGTGGAAGCCATGACTGAAGAAGGACATGATATTGTCTGAAACCGTCGGTATCAAAGAAGTTTGAAAATGTATGAGGTGAGTCGATTAAAATATGTTCTCCACTCACTATTAGTAGATGATTCCTTTTCATAATGACTCATTCAATGAAAAGGATGTCCTTTAGAAAACTGCAGTTTCCATGTTTAAGAAAACATAAAATATAAGGTAAGATGTAAAAAATGACTCATTAATTTATGAATTGAGAACTCCATAATGTTGTTGTTGTTTTCAAATGCTGGGCTGATCGTTCTTGCTCTCCAATATTTCTCTATGGTGGATCCAACAGGTAATACTTCACAGGTTTGTACATGTTCTTCGTTCATTTCTTCGTCTTTGTTGCATAGAGGATAATTTGGATTCGTGCAGATTCCTATTTTATATAAATGTTTGGCCAAATAGTCATGTTCTGTAAGCAGTCTAAATTTTGCTACTGTAGTTTTACATGGAATTTCTGGAATAATATCTGGTTTCTTTACTAAAATATTCCATTTTTTGTCTTTGGCTTTATTACATAGGTCTTGGAACTTCATAATGTTATTTCCCATATTTAACTATGAATAATAGACCTTGCTGAAAGATGGCTCAAGACCATAGAATCTGACAATCTTTCCTTTGAAGAGGAGTTTAAATTTCAAGGTCATAAAATATTCCAAATATAATTTTTTTAAAAATGCATTACTTACGAGACAAAAAAATGAAATAACTTTAAGGAGGGAGCGCAGAAATCAACCTAGAGGATCAACAACTGCAAATTCAACAGTTAGGAAGCATTGACAACATCAACTGCAAATTCAACAGTTAGGAAGCATTGACAACATCAACTGCAAATTCAACAGTTAGGAAGCATTGACAACATCAACTGCAAATTCAACAGTTAGGAAGCATTGACAACATCAACTGCAAATTCAACAGTTAGGAAGCACTGACAACATCAACTGCAAATTCAACAGTTAGGAAGCATTGACAACATCAACTGCAAATTCAACAGTTAGGAAGCATTGACAACATCAACTGCAAATTCAACAGTTAGGAAGCATTGACAACATCAACTGCAAATTCAACAGTTAGGAAGCATTGACAACATCAACTGCAAATTCAACAGTTAGGAAGCATTGACAAACATCAACTGCAAATTCAACAGTTAGGAAGCATGACATCAACTGCAAATTCAACAGTTAGGAAGCATTGACAACATCAACTGCAACATTCAACAGTTAGGAAGCATTGACAACATCAACTGCAAATTCAACAGTTAGGAAGCATTGACAACATCAACTGCAAATTCAACAGTTAGGAAGCATTGACAACATCAACTGCAAATTCAACAGTTAGGAAGCATTGACACATCAACTGCAAATTCAACAGTTAGGAAGCATTGACAACATCAACTGCAAATTCAACAGTTAGGAAGCATTGACAACATCAACTGCAAATTCAACAGTTAGGAAGCATTGACAACATCAACTGCAAATTCAACAGTTTAGGAAGCATTGACAACATCAACTGCAAATTCAACAGTTAGGAAGCATTGACAACATCAACTGCAAATTCAACAGTTAGGAAGCATTGACAACATCAACTGCAAATTCAACAGTTAGGAAGCATTGACAACATCAACTGCAAATTCAACAGTTAGGAAGCATTGACAACATCAACTGCAAATTCAACAGTTAGGAAGCATTGACAACATCAACTGCAAATTCAACAGTTAGGAAGCATTGACAACATCAACTGCAAATTCAACAGTTAGAAGCATTGACAACATCAACTGCAAATTCAACAGTTAGGAAGCATTGACAACATCAACTGCAAATTCAACAGTTAGGAAGCATTGACAACATCAACTGCAAATTCAACAGTTAGGAAGCATTGACAACATCAACTGCAAATTCAACAGTTAGGAAGCATTGACAACATCAACTGCAAATTCAACAGTTAGGAAGCATTGACAACATCAACTGCAAATTCAACAGTTAGGAAGCATTGACAACATCAACTGCAAATTCAACAGTTAGGAAGCATTGACAACATCAACTGCAAATTCAACCAGTTAGGAAGCATTGACAACATCAACTGCAAATTCAACAGTTAGGAAGCATTGACAACATCAACTGCAAATTCAACAGTTAGGAAGCATTGACAACATCAACTGCAAATTCAACAGTTAGGAAGCATTGACAACATCAACTGCAAATTCAACAGTTAGGAAGCATTGACAACATCAACTGCAAATTCAACAGTTTAGGAAGCATTGACAACATCAACTGCAAATTCAACAGTTAGGAAGCATTGACAACATCAACTGCAAATTCAACAGTTAGGAAGCATTGACAACATCAACTGCAAATTCAACAGTTAGGAAGCATTGACAACATCAACTGCAAATTCAACAGTTAGGAAGCATTGACAACATCAACTGCAAATTCAACAGTTAGGAAGCATTGACAACATCAACTGCAAATTCAACAGTTAGGAAGCATTGACAACATCAACTGCAAATTCAACAGTTAGGAAGCATTGACAACATCAACTGCAAATTCAACAGTTAGGAAGCATTGACAACATCAACTGCAAATTCAACAGTTAGGAAGCATTGACAACATCAACTGCAAATTCAACAGTTAGGAAGCATTGACAACATCAACTGCAAATTCAACAGTTAGGAAGCATTGACAACATCAACTGCAAATTTCAACAGTTAGGAAGCATTGACAACATCAACTGCAAATTCAACAGTTGAGGAAGCATTGACAACATCAACTGCAAATTCAACAGTTAGGAAGCATTGACAACATCAACTGCAAATTCAAAAAGTTAGGAAGCATTGACAACATCAACTGCAAATTCAACAGTTAGGAAGCATTGACAACATCAACTGCAAATTCAACAGTTAGGAAGCATTGACAACATCAACTGCAAATTCAACAGTTAGGAAGCATTGACAACATCAACTGCAAATTCAACAGTTTAGGAAGCATTGACAACATCAACTGCAAATTCAACAGTTAGGAAGCATTGACAACATCAACTGCAAATTCAACAGTTAGGAAGCATTGACAACATCAACTGCAAATTCAACAGTTAGGAAGCATTGACAACATCAACTGCAAATTCAACAGTTAGGAAGCATTGACAACATCAACTGCAAATTCAACAGTTAGGAAGCATTGACAACATCAACTGCAAATTCAACAGTTAGGGAAGCATTGACAACATCAACTGCAAATTCAACAGTTAGGAAGCATTGACAACATCAACTGCAAATTCAACAGTTAGGAAGCATTGACAACATCAACTGCAAATTCAAACAGTTAGGAAGCATTGACAACATCAACTGCAAATTCAACAGTTAGGAAGCATTGACAACATCAACTGCAAATTCAACAGTTAGGAAGCATTGACAACATCAACTGCAAATTCAACAGTTAGGAAGCATTGACAACATCAACTGCAAATTCAACAGTTAGGAAGCATTGACAACATCAAACTGCAAATTCAACAGTTAGGAAGCATTGACAACATCAACTGCAAATTCAACAGTTAGGAAGCATTGACAACATCAACTGCAAATTCAACAGTTAGGAAGCATTGACAACATCAACTGCAAATTCAACAGTTAGGAAGCATTGACAACATCAACTGCAAATTCAACAGTTAGGAAGCATTGACAACATAACTGCAAATTCAACAGTTAGGAAGCATTGACAACCATCAACTGCAAATTCAACAGTTAGGAAGCATTGACAACATCAACTGCAAATTCAACAGTTAGGAAAAGCATTGACAACATCAACTGCAAATTCAACAGTTAGGAAGCATTGACAACATCAACTGCAAATTCAACAGTTAGGAAGCATTGACAACATCAACTGCAAATTCAACAGTTAGGAAGCATTGACAACATCAACTGCAAATTCAACAGTTAGGAAGCATTGACAACATCAACTGCAAATTCAACAGTTAGGAAGCATTGACAACATCAACTGCAAATTCAACAGTTAGGAAGCATTGACAACATCAACTGCAAATTCAACAGTTAGGAAGCATTGACAACATCAACTGCAAATTCAACAGTTAGGAAGCATTGACAACATCAACTGCAAATTCAACAGTTAGGAAGCATTGACAACATCAACTGCAAATTCAACAGTTAGGAAGCATTGACAACATCAACTGCAAATTCAACAGTTAGGAAGCATTGACAACATCAACTGCAAATTCAACAGTTAGGAAGCATTGACAACATCAACTGCAAATTCAACAGTTAGGAAAGCATTGACAACATCAACTGCAAATTCAACAGTTAGGAAGCATTGACAACATCAACTGCAAATTCAACAGTTAGGAAGCATTGACAACATCAACTGCAAATTCAACAGTTAGGAAGCATGACAACATCAACTGCAAATTCAACAGTTAGGAAGCATTGACAACATCAACTGCAAATTCAACAGTTAGGAAGCATTGACAACATCAACTGCAAATTAACAGTTAGGAAGCATTGACAACATCAACTGCAAATTCAACAGTTAGGAAGCATTGACAACATCAACTGCAAATTCAACAGTTAGGAAGCATTGACAACATCAACTGCAATTCAACAGTTAGGAAGCATTGACAACATCAACTGCAAATTCAACAGTTAGGAAGCATTGACAACATCAACTGCAAATTCAACATTAGGAAGCATTGACAACATCAACTGCAAATTCAACAGTTAGGAAGCATTGACAACATCAACTGCAAATTCAACAGTTTAGGAAGCATTGACAACATCAACTGCAAATTCAACAGTTAGGAAGCATTGACAACATCAACTGCAAATTCAACAGTTAGGAAGCATTGACAACATCAACTGCAAATTCAACAGTTAGGAAGCATTGACAACATCAACTGCAAATTCAACAGTTAGGAAGCATTGACAACATCAACTGCAAATTCAACAGTTAGGAAGCATTGACAACATCACACAGATGTGAACAAACCATGGTCTGCAAGAAAATTTAAAAAAATATGAGGTGGGTCTAAATCCCTAACTCATAACTAGAGACCGGATGTTAGGGAAAATGCCTATAGTTATTTATTACAGATATTACAGATATTGCTATTCTTTTTGCAGACGATTTAGCTCTTCTGGCACTTTCCGAAAATGATTTGCAACGATCAATTTATAATTTACAAAAAATAGGTGCCAAATTTAATATGGAAATATCAATTAACAAAACTAAAATTATGGCATTTCATGGGAAGGACCCCATACACAGTAAAATCTGTCTCCAGAATAAAATTTTAGAGAGATCTAATCAATTTAAATATCTTGGATATTATCTCTCTATCTGGGACGAAAAGGATATTCCTGAAAAAGTTACTAGTTATAATAAAGTTTAGGAATTATTAATCAAGTTATGAAACCATCCCTTGTACAAAAAAACACCAGATTACGTTTGATATAACACTTTGGCTAGACCAGTGTTGACCTATGGTAGTGAAGCATGGACACTAAAAAGACAACATGAAAGCAGAATAACGGCTTGTGAAATGAGATTCATGCGCAGAACAGCGGGTTACACCAGATGGGATCGGAAAAGGAACACCCATATCTTAAAAGAGATTGATGACTACGCCAATTTTGGAATATATAAACAGTACCAACTAATTTGAAAACACCATCTTGAAAGAATGAGTTCAAATCGGATCCCCAAAGCTGTTTTATAATTATTATACCAAGAGGACGAAGATCACTGGGCCGTCCCATGAAACGCTGGAGGTAAAATTTTCTATAGGATCGTAACAGGCCTTGGCCTAATACTTGGAAGGAAGAAGAAGAAGTAAAAGTGACTTCATATAATTTCGCACATACGACCCTAGAGTTGTTTTCCATGAAATTCATTTTGCCTATAAATGCCTATTTCAGCTTATAATGCCAATAAATGCCTATTTGCAATTTTTTCTCAAAGTTAACTTGGTATTTCAATGAAATCAATTGAAATGGACAAACTTCATGGCACAAATAATTTCATAGAAGTTTTCAAGTGTTCTTTTTATAAATTCCCTTAGAATATTTTAGGATATGGGTGGCAATAAGCCAATAACCTAGCAGGCAGATGGTTTCCCCCTCAATACACTCCCATTAGGTAAATATTGTATTTTTCCACCTCATGCATTCCCGTTAAGCAAAATAGCCCTAAGCTATGTCCCATTGTATTATGCTTCGGCTCTAAGACTTGGAGAAAAGTTCTTTGATTCTTTTCAAGTGACAAAGAGGGTAGATGGCTCAAGCTTTCTTTCTGGTGCTGAAACCAGCAATATTAATTTTTATGTTCGTAACGGTGAATTCAGTCTGCAATCCTCATACACAGACAGGTGCTTCAAAGACAAAATGGTGCAGCAAGAGTAGGCTTTTTTTTACCTCTAGAACAGTTTTTTTAAATTACCTAAGAGCGGACAACAGTAAAATACAAACTGAGCAATTTTGTAAAAGAATTTGGCACGGAAATATTTTCAAGTGACAGTTATGCTCTTTGTAAAAAGGCAAAACAAATTCCAAAAGCATCTCTGATATCTTTGCATGATATTGATAGCATATGTTTATATTCTTAACGTAAGACAGTAAAAAGTTATGCTGTAGTCCATTTTTTGTAAGAGCCTATTTTGAATTTTTTAGTGCCTATATTAATGATTTTTAGTGCATTTTTGCCTGCCTATTTTGAATTTTCTAAGTTCCTAACATCTGAACTCTACTCATAATAACAAAATAACTTACCTGCGCCGAGTCTGTTGGCAGGGTTTCTTTTTTAAACAGTGCCCGAAGTAGCTAGGCTTGTGCTTCTGGAGAAGGAACTGAGGCATCCCAAGTTTTGCTTTTAAAATTTGTGTCATTGTTTCTTTTCTATTTGGACCTTGGAATGGTAGAGCTCCAGTAAGCATCTCATACTGAAAATCACAAACATCTATTGCTATAATAATTCTTTCTTTTTTAACCTTACTTTAATTTAATGTCTCCCTTTCTAGGTATTTTTATTTGCCCGACACAACCAATTAAAAGTCTTCTATTAGTTCTGACAATTTTCAAATATAAACTGCATACCTTCTTTTATGGACTATAAGACACGCTTTTTTTCTTTAAAAAATTGCCTCCACAATTCAGGTGTGTCTTATACTCGAAATTAAAACAAAAATGTCCAGTGTTTGATATAAAATTCCCGTCAGTCAAAAAATGGCCATACATTCGATGCTGCTGGAAACCTATCTCTATCTGGCAAAATTGGATTCAACTGGCAGCAGCAGTGCACTGATGCGACAAACATGAGTTGCGGGGATTCACAAGCTTGCTAACACTGTCTCTCTCCTGCCCCGCCATCACAAACCCAGAACACTGTCTAGTCTATGATGCGTCATTGCAGTCTACGATGCCAGTGAACATGAATTCACGTCGAAGGGAGCTTTAAAACGACATACAAACAAGTGTGTCAGTGGATAAAACAGTCATGGTCTAGAGTGAGAGAAGACATAATTGTTAAATCTTTGAAGAAGTGTGACGTAAGTAATGCTCTTGATGGCAGTGAAGACCATCTTATATATGAAGAGAACAACTATGACGAAGAAGAAGAAGAAAGTTCGGATGATGATTTTCAGGGATTTTAAAGATCAGAACAGTTTTATAAACTAAGATTTTTTTAGTCTGGCTTTGCAATCTAATAATAAAAATGGTAAAAATGTTATTTTTCAAAAAATTGCTTAAAAATTAAGGTGTGTCTTATAATTAAAACATTTTGTCTGTTCATTCTTACCTGTTAGAGTTGTTTTTGTCGAACATATGTTTCAGAGCTTCTTAGCCCCATTGTCAGCGATTACAGACGATGGGGCTAAGAAGCTCTGAAACATATGTTCAACAAAAACAACTCTAAGAGGTAAGAATGAACAGACAAAATGTTTTAATTATTAAACAAACCTCTAATGGTACTTCCTACTGTATTTTAAAATAAAAGTGTGTCTTATAGTCTGTAGCATCTTATAAGTCTGTAAAATACAGTAGCTACATCCAAGCTTCAATGTTACTGACACCTGCTAGTCAGAAGGCAGGTATACTACCATTTGAACTTTCGCTGTCATGGGAGAACATGTGACAGGAATGGGGAATCAAAGTGAGGCATGGAGACTTATTGTAGAAAAACCAGGAGGAAAACTCTAAGTAGGTAGGCAAAAAAAGAGGTGTCTGAATACTTTTATTTCACTTTATTAAAAATATTAAAAAATTGTAAATCTACTAACTCTTATCCATTAGTACCACCTAACGACCACCAATCTGCAGCGAAGGAATGTCCTTGTTCTGTTGACAACTTCTGGAGCCATGTACTCCACTGTGCCACAAAACGAATAAGCTTTCTGGTCATCTAATGGCAGTTTACTAAGACCAAAGTCTGTTAGAGAAATATGACCATCTGCATCTAGCAGTATGCTGCAAAATAATAAAGTTACGCATCAATTCTATAGACCAGCACCCAATACAGTTACGGGTTATGTTGGTTAGCTTAATGTAGCTAACAACTGGACTGCATTCTGCAGAAAGCAACCAAGCCACAAGACCTAGTGTTCCAATCCATATAGAAGTTTTATTGTTTATTTCATATATCTCAATGATGGATAAATTATATTTGAAGAGAAAAATTATATGCTCTTTGTCTTCAAATATAATTTATCCATCATTGAGATGTATGAATGAATAATAAAAACATTAACAAGAGTCATACTGGATTTATAATGTAATGTAAAATTCCCAATTAAATGTCTTCTTAATAAAGAAGTCGCCATTTGCAAGATAGAAGCAAAGGTTTCATAGCACTTGGTGTGCAGGTATTAACAGTGTATATAAGAGAAAAATTTGCATTTAGATTGGAACTTGTTCATATATCTCACTCGGTAGAGCATTCGCCTAGAGTTCAAAAGGTCCTGGGTTTAAGCCCGAGTTTGAGTGCATAATTTTTCTCTTCAAATATAATTTATCCATATAATAATAATAATAATAATAATAATAATAATAATAATAATAATAATAATAATAGCTTTATTTTACCTGGCAATAAGGCCTTGTCTACCACTCAACCAGGTTTAAAAAAATACAAACAAAAAAATAGTCTTAAATCTAAATTACAATATATATATAAACGATTACAAGTTATGAATACAATACAATTAATATTTATAATGTATTTTGATTTACTCTAAATTAATGAATTATATATATAATATGTACAAGATATATAAAAAAACGAGGAAAAGATTAATGACATAGTATAAAATTAAATAAATAGAGAAAAATTAATTATTAGACAACAGGTAACTGTATAAGCGTGACTTAAAGGTACCAAGTGTGCGGCAACCCCTGATATAGTAGTGTTGGAACAGCTACTGTATTATAAAAGTTTAAAAGCATCTCTTTTTTAGTTTCCTTGAGATTTCGTTTTACGGTGTCACATATGTAATTAAATTTATTTATAAATAATTCTTTTAATGAATATTCTCATTAAAAATACTTTGAACACAAGTCATCTGATGGCTCTAGTTATCTGCCTTCGGACGTAAGAGAATTGTGTAAGTGGAAAGAAATGTTAGTGTTTGTATTGTGTCTCAAATGGTGTAATGGATTGCACTCCAACAAAGAGAGTTGGAGCTACGGGGTTCAATTCCTGATTCAAACATTGATTTTTCTTCTTAAAAATAAATATGTTTAGATATCGACGATTTTATTATTAATTTAACACTTCTCATAGAAGGATAAATTATATTTGAAGAGAAAAATTTTCGCCTAGACCGGGAGTCGAACCCAGGACCCTTGGCTTTCCGGGCCAAGTGCTCTACCCACTGAGCTACCAGAGGCGAGTTACGATCTAGATGCAAATTTTTCTCTTATGTACGTTGTAATTCCCTCGCGCCAAATGCTTGAAACCATAGCTTCTATCTTTGCAACATGGCGGCTTCTTAGTTAAGAAGACATTTATTGGGAATTTAACACTACTTTATAGCCAGTAGGGCTTCTATTGACGATTTTATTATTAATTTAACACTTCTCATAGAGGATAATTATATTTGAAGAGAAAAATTTGCGTCTAGATCGTAACTCCGCTCGGTAGCTCAGTTGGTAGAGCACTTGGCCCGGAAAGCCAAGGGTCCCGGGTTCGAGTCCCGGTCTAGGCAAAAATTTTTCTCTCAAATATAATTTATTCCTTCTATGAGAAGTGTTAAATTAATAATAAAATCGTCCAATAGAAGCCCTACTGGCTATAAAGTAGTGTTAAATTCCCCAATAAATGTCTTCTTAACTAAGAAGCCGCCATTTGCAAAGATAGAAGCTATGTTTTTCAAGCATTTGGCACGAGGGAATTACAACGTACATAAGAGAAAAAATTTGCGTCTAGATCGTAAACTCGCCTCGGTAGCTTCAGTTGGTAGAGCACTTGGCCCGGAAAGCCAAGGGTCCCGGGTTCGAGTCCCGGTCTAGGCGAAAATTTTTCTCTTCAAATATATGTTTAGATATGTTAATGAAAATTGAGAATATGAAGTTGGGTTTTAAAGGATAGAGTTCTAAGGAAAGCCAAAGTTAAAAATTGATTTGTACTAATGAAAATGAATGAAAGGGCTGATAATCTACTCACTTTTCTGGTTTTAGATCTCTGTAGATGATGCCCAAACTGTGGATGTGGTCCAGCGCAAGAGCAAGTTCCGCCAGGTAAAACTTCACATCTTCTTCCGTAAACATCACCTGCAACAATATAACCGCTTCAATGTCTAACATTATCCCTGAGTCCACAGTCCTGTTTGGACCTTGGTCATCCTCCAATCATGTCTATTTAATGCCAACCTCCTCCATTTCTTTTTCTCTAAACTTTCAATGTAAAATGATATCTGAGGAAACTTAAGGAGAAAAACCAAGAATGTTCAGAAATTCTTTACAACATGGGACGTGAAAAAATTAAGTTAAAATCTTACACCCATGTGTATGTGCCAATAGCGCTTTGCACGGGATGCAGGCAACATATACACAATATTTAATTAACCTAAAACCAAACCTAATGCAATTTAAGTACTCTAACCTGTGAAAGATCAACTTAAAAGCTAACCTAAAGCAATTTAATACTGTAACCTGTGAAAGACCAATCTAAAAGCTAACCTAACGTAATTTAAGTACTCTAACCTGTGAAAGACCAACCTAAAAGCTAACCTAATGTAATTTAAGTACTCTAACCTGTGAAAGACCAACCTAAAAGCTAACCTAACATAATTCAAGTACTCTAACGTGTGAAAGACCAACCTAAAGCTAACCTAACACAATTTAACTACTCTAGCCCTCAGGGGTCCTCATCTAGGGGATATGTGGATGGCGACCACAAGGTGCCCAAGCTGAGCAAAACATTTCTTCCACTTACTTGTGTTTTGCACTCTTTTAACTTTACTATCTAACCTCTCTTGGTTAACTCTTGTTTTTTTTTGACCCCGACGCTATTAGGGCATCGAGGGCTAGGGAGTTTCTTTCCTTCTTCCATTTCTTCTTTCCTTTTTATTTTCTTTTCTTCTCCAGAAAAGCCTGACCAGAAGCTATAAGATGGCAGCCCCATCACTGGTCTTGCCTTCCTTTGGCCAGCAACCAATCGAAGGGACTATTATTATGCTTTCAAGTCTTATACGAGAATTTCCCGGAGGGAAAATTTTCTATAGGATCGTAACAGGCCTTGGCCTAATACTTGGAAGGAAGAAGAAGAAGAAGAACCTATGAAAGAATGCACATTGATTTTATTTAGTGTTAGTTAATTAGTACAGACTCTATGTTGGCTGCACTGGAACACGGAATGTTTGTTAAAATCATATGGCTGCCACATCTTGATGTAGTACAATATTGTGAAAAAATACATTAAAATATCATTAGAAAACATCTACAAATCATTGAAATGGTGGGAAATAATTAGAAAAATGAAACCCTATGAATGAAATTTGACAAGATTTTTATGAAGGAATTAAAAAGTTGCGTCAATTTGTAAAGTTTTGAGCCGAATTTTTTCATATTTAATCAAAAATATAATGGAAGTAACACTATGAGACAATTTAACAATTTATAATTCAGTTGGAAAAATGTTTATTCTTCTCACAGATGATGAAAACATACAAAAAAATCTTCAGGTTTTAATCATATTGCATATAAACTTGCAATATTCAACAGTTCAATATATAGATTAACAAACATTCCATTAAGTGAAGAAAAAATTATACATCTCATTTTAAATAAAACTACATTAAATGGTTTTGGAAAGAAAATATTACATTGACAACAATAAACAAATTTAGTCTGGGTAATCTTCTAACAGCTAATAAAAGGTTAATGCCCCAGATAGTAAGAAATCTGGAATTTATCATAAGTAATGCCACGAGTGATTTCCAATTTATCTAGAGAATTTGGGAATCAAGAGTAGCATTTGTTAGGACTATTTAACGAATAAAATTAAGCTGTTTACTCACAAATCATTATTTAACTATAGTTATTTTAAAATATTTTATAATTTAATGTAAACGGCGATGTTTGAAAAACAAATGAGAAACGATAGGTACGTTTCATCTGCTTCTTTTGTTTATCACTGCAACCAGATCATACTATTTATTGCCAAAGGAACGCAATATTGTAAGAATGCTCTCTAGTGGAGAAAAAATGAAACATTAAACTGTATATTAATTAATTTCTGTTGTCGTATGATGTAAACATGACAATTATATTTTTCTGGATTGTTACCTGGGAAAAAATACATTTAAGAAAGTGCAAACAGTGGTTTCTTTTTTTGGTGGTGTGATAAATTGCTACAAATGTTTTTATATTAACTCCTGCAAGCGCTATGTGTTGACATCTATGCCACATATATATATATAATCTGCTAGCCGTATTTCTTACAGGCTCAGTCACTGCAAGATAATGGTCAGACCTGTTCAGAATATTAAAAGGAGGAGCTTTCTTTAATATGGTAAATTTAACACTGATAAATATTTCGTGAAACACGACTCTGATTGGTTGTAAAACAGAAATCATTGAAACCTGATTGGTCATTGACTCCCATTTGGGGCATGAGTTAAATAGTCAAATTAATTTCAATGGCTGCAAGAAAGTATACATAGGGAAAACTAAAAGGAATTTAGAAACTCGTACAAAAGAACACCTTAGAAATATTAAAAATGATGAAATTGAAAAATTGGCAATTGCAGCTCATAGTTTACTAGAGAATCACAAAATTGGAAGAGAAACTAAACTTTTAAAACAGTTAGAGAAACCTTTAGAATTAACAGTTTGCGAAAATATATACATTCAGAAGAATAAATAAAAAGCCATGAATTTTGACATTCCCAACAAGAATAATTTGATCTCCAAGTTCATAAAATCAACACCAGATGGTAGTTCAGAAGATGGTGTTAACGGCGAAATTTCAACAGTTGGAGTTTGACTGAAGATGGAAGTAAAATTATATTTTTGAAACCGGTATTGTGAAGAAACACAACTTTATGAGGTGAGATGTTAAAGCATTTGCTCCAGCTCACTAATAGTGATTTTTCCTATAAAAGTTCAACATTTTATCCAACTCATTTATAAATTATCTTATAATATTAATTAAATAAAAATAAAACTTATTTTATTTTCATATTTATTAAGATATAATTCAGTGACAGCTGTTTCGGTACACTGTACCTTCTTCAGACATGTTAACAAATTATGAATTGTGTTATTATAGTACATATCAACTGATCTAAGCAACAATACAAACAATATTTTATTAAAATTTTTAAATTTAAACAAAGGGGATTCATTCAAATCAAGTTGAGAATTTAACAGTTTATTACTACTTTTCAATTTATTTATTTCTACAGCCTCCAAAAGGTCCAACTTCTTACCCTTATCACAAACATGTACAATTTCAAAATTTGGATCGAAACAATGAATAAATTGGAATAGGTGGTTAGCATATCTTATAATAGTTCAATACTTTTTCTTTGAATTACTACAGACAGCTATTTGCACTAGAATCCATTAAAACATGTATTCATACTGTCACAGTGTTACAGTTAAATGGAAGTTTATGTATGACAAGGCAGGAAGCAATGTTACCTCCTGTGATAGCCTGGAGAAAAGATCTCCTCCTCTCAGGAAGTCCAGTATGAGGTAGAGTTTGCCTTCAGTTTGGAAAGCATAATGCAGCCGCACGATGAACGGATGTTGCACATCCACTAGGATATTCCTTTCTGTCTTTGTTCTCATGCGATCTCTCACTGCAAACACAAATATTCAATAACTTAATACATCTGATATACAACATTCAAAATAAAAATAACAAATCAATTGAAAAATAAAAAAAAAAAGCTATTTAAATTCAATTTTATTAACCTACTAACTTTCAAATTCTCAGAACACCTTTATCATCAGTAGGGCTACAATTTTTATACAATAAAAGATAAGACTGCAATGCAGATAGTATATATTATTCAATAGGAATCAATATTATTCAACTGTTTGTGTGTGAAACCAAAACAAAAGACAGTCAGAAGTCTAACTTCTCATTATACTATTCAACTGTTTGTGTGTGAAACAAAAACAAAAGATAGCTGTTAAGTCTAACTTCTTATTATACTATGTTGCAATCGTAGCTTTTAGTACATAAAAATCCTAGCTCTAATCATCAGTAATGCCATGAGTGAATTTATCTAGAGTATTTAGAAATCAAGAGTGGCATTTGTTAGGACTATTTAACGAATAAAATTAAGCTGTTTACTCACAAATCATTATATAAATATAGTTATTTTAAATATTTATATATTTAATGTAAACGGCGATGTTTGAAAACAAATCAGAAATGTGTGGTTATGTTTCATCTGTTTATCCAGTGCAACTTGATCATATATTATTATTTATTGCCATCTGGTGTGGGAAACTTTAAATAGGATTGCAATATTGTAAGATTGCATGCTAATGGAGAAAAAATGAAAAAGTCAAACTGTATATTATAACCAACATTATAGGTTATTAATTAATTAATTTATTTTAGTAAACAACTCAGTAAAATCATTATTTAAAAACACAATTATTGAACACACAATTATCAAATGTGTAGTTCGAAAGAATCTGTTCATTATTTGCTATATTCAATGTATTTGTTTGGAGAGTCAGTGGCTGCAAAATAAGCTCTGACCTGTTCAAAATATTAAAAAGGAGGAGCTTTCTTTATCACAAAAGCAAGAGCTGGTAAAGAGAAATCGATAAAGAGCAAGATGAAACACGATTGTGATTGGTTGTAAAACAAAATTCTTTGAAACATGATTGGTCATTGACTCCAATTGGGACATGAGCAAAGGAGAATTTACAGAGAAATAGTTTGTGAAAGTGCAAGAATAAATTAGATTCACAACACGCCTGGTGTACAAAACTGCATTCTGTGTACATCATCACATGGTTAACACTTTATAACTCACTGTAGAAAAAATTTTAGTAGATGGATGCCTTCATTTTTCTATATCATCAATAAATATGTGCTTCAATTGCATCATTTTTATCTGCAAGAAGGACATCGCCATTTTGCCTATTAAAAAAATAACTCTATCAATAAATTAATATTATTATTCTATTTATCTATCTAATCTGAACATGATGTAAATTATATCATAAATTAATTATGGGAAATAAATTATGAGGTTTTTAAGTTAATAACTAATTAACCTCAAACTCCGTGAAACTTCAAGCACGATACTGCAGTTTCAATAGGCATCCCTCTCATCTTCAGCTATCTCTACAACACATAAAAAACTCTTTGTGATTTTTATTGTTTTAAGTTTTTAATGAATTTAACGTCAGCCGCGGTGGACTAATGGTTATGCTCCTTGCCTCTGGTCCCAAGGGTCGTGGGTTCAAACCCAGCCGGGGTCGATGGATTTTTTAGGACAAAAAAATCCAAGGAGCAAGTCCTCCGGGAGGGACTTTAAGCCGTGGGTCCTGAGTCTGAAGATTTTCAGGCTCGCAAAAAATCCTTAAGCCTAAATGAAAAGGCCTCTAAGCAAAATTTACCGAATTTTCCCGTCCTAGTACTACCTTGGTTTCCTAGATGTCAGTATGAGGCGGAACGCTGACCTCGGACCACTCAAAATGACATCTACACGAAAACAAGTGTAACTAAATTAATATGGTTCAAATTCTTCCCATTAGGGGGAGAGCGCCTAAATCTCTGTAAAGGGAAAACATGGGCTTACAATAATAATTGAATTTAACAATTCTCCTGTAGTTGCTGCTACAGACACTTGGAGTCTGCATCGTCATAAACAATAACTAGTAGCAGAAGCTCATCTTACTGACGATGGAAGTTAACTTCCGAAAGGCCTCCAGTTAATATTTTATATATATCATTTTAACAAAGCTGAAGACGACGGTACCTACCAACAGGTACATTTTAATTTTTAACTTTCATCTTATTACAAATATTGGTACATTATTTTTAATGCATCAATTTATGAATTTTATTCAACTTTTATAGGAAAAAATTACTGAGGTTTAATTTATGATTTAAATTAAAATGTTTTATACCTCACCTCATATCTTTGAAGATTTGATATGAGGTGAGGTATAAAACATTTAAATTTAAATCTTAATGAATTTTATATTTACTGAAGTTTTTTTTTTTAATTTCAAGAATTTTTTAATATATGGTTTTTCATAAAAAATGTTGTATTCATTTTGATGATGTATTAAAATTTAAGATATTTCCAGACACCATTTTGTTTGATGTCATCTTATTAAACTGGACAATGTTATGAATCAACCGGCTATACACCGTTATCTAAATTTCAAGAAAAATACGTTTAAAGTTTTAAGTCAATCATCACTATTTATTGTAGCACCAAACTAACAATACTACATATTGCAAGTTGTTTTCGTTATTTGACAGTTATGCATCAACAATCTAAGAGCGGGAACATTTGACGCTTAGCTGCATGATACAAAATTTATATTAAGATTTATGAAGATCTGGTTTCATACCCATTTGTAACAAAACATAGGATCTCTGATGGGACTGATGGCATTTACATTTTTCTTTAATAATAAGGCTATATTTAAAGCGGGGATGTGCGTACACTTACTTTATGAGCCAGTGTAACGGATAGTATTAAAATGTTTTGTTTTGACGATTTTATTATTAATTTAACACTTCTCATAGAAGGATAAATTATATTTGAAGAGAAAAATTTTCGCCTAGACCGGGACTTGAACCCGGGACCCTTGGCTTTCCGGGCCAAGTGCTCTACCAACTGAGCTACCGAGGCGAGTAACGATCTAGACGCAAATTTTTCTCTTATGTACGTTGTAATTCCCGGTCTAGGCGAAAATTTTTCTCTTCAAATATAATTTATCCTTCTATGAGAAGTGTTAAATTAATAATAAAATCGTCAATAGAAGCCCTACTGGCTATAAAGTAGTGTTAAATTCCCAATAAATGTCTTCTTAATTAAGAAGCCGCCATTTGCAAAGATAGAAGCTATGGTTTCAAAGCATTTGGCGCGAGGGAATTACAACGTACATAAGAGAAAAATTTGTGTCTAGATCGTAACTCGCCTCGGTAGCTCAGTTGGTAGAGCACTTGGCCCGGAAAGCCAAGGGTCCCGGGTTCGAGTCCCGGTCTAGGCGAAAATTTTTCTCTTCAAATATGTTTTGTTTTATTTTTTTTGCAAATGCCCCAGATTGTCTTTCAACATTTCTAGTATTCTCTCCTGACATGGCATACTTGTAACCCACTTCTGAGGTTCGGGCGCCTGGAAAGCAGGGTTACATTACCCTGATATGATGGGTGATGATGATGGTAGTGATGCACCAGGAGAGTCCCTAACCCTAAGCTTAATCTAAGATGAATATGAATGATGATTGCAATGGCCATATGATTTCAGGGACCATTTGGGCCTTAAAGTTTTCCTGACATTTGTCTTACAGGTAAAAACCCCAATAAAAACCTCACCCAGAAAAACTGTCCTGACCGGGGATTGAACCCGGGCCCGCTGCGTGACAAGGCAGCACGCTACCTCGAGACCACAGCGGTGGATTAGTATCAAAGTGTAATTTTTTTTAATGGCACTTAGCAGGTTGATGCATAACACCGATCAATTGTCATAATTAAAATTCCCAAGACTTGAGTCATCTTATTTATATGATAAATTAAATATGAGAATTGACATTATTAGGTTTCCAAGTTAATAGCAGAATCGTTTTTGAAGATCATGGAGTATGAGGTGAGATATGACTCAGTATTTATTAGTTATTATAATATAAATTAACTATTAAATTTAAATATATTAATTAATTATATTTAATTACAGTAATAAGATAAATTGAATATCTATTTTTTAAACAATATAAATTAATATTAAATATATTTTAATTCCATAAATAATAGTTTAATTAAGAAGGACTTTAAAAAATTTGATGGCAGTGAGAATTGAAATCCCAGTCACCAGATTACTAGACACTGTACTGACACTGTGCTGCACCGCCAACTTGAAAATAATTGAAAAATAACCCATTTACTTCCACTCAAAAATCTTTGGAGGAGGTTTTACAGCTTCCTATGGTCCACTGCAACATGATCATACTATTTATTGCCAAATAGGATCACAATATTATAAGATTGCACCTTGTGAAGAAAAAATGAAATATATCAAACTGTATATTACAGCTTCCTATGGTCCACTGCAACATGATCATACTATTTAGTGCCAAATAGGATCACAATATTATAAGATTGCACCTTGTGAAGAAAAAATGAAATATATAAAACTGTAGATTACAGCTTCCTATGGTCCACTGCAACATGATCATACTATTTATTGCCAAATAGGATCACAAATATATAAGATTGCACCTTGTGGAGAAAAAAATGAAATATATCAAACTGTATATTACAGCTTCCTATGGTCCACTGCAACATGATCATACTATTTATTGCCAAATAGGATCACAATATTATAAGATTGCACCTTGTGAAGAAAAAATGAATATATCAAACTGTATATTACAACTTCCTATGGTCCACTGCAACATGATCATACTATTTAGTGCCAAATAGGATCACAATATTATTAAGATTGCACCTTGTGGAGAAAAAATGAAATATAATCAAACTGTATATTACAACTTCCTATGGTCCACTGCAACATGATCATACTATTTATTGCCAAATAGGATCACAATATTATAAGATTGCACCTTGTGAAGAAAAAATGAAATATATCAAACTGTATATTACAGCTTCTATGGTCCACTGCAACATGATCATACTATTTAGTGCCAAATAGGATCACAATATTATAAGATTGCACCTTGTGAAGAAAAAATGAAATATATCAAACTGTATATTACAGCTTCCTATGGTCCACTGCAACATGATCATACTATTTATTGCCAAATAGGATCACAATATTATAAGATTGCACCTTGTGGAGAAAAAATGAAATATATCAAACTGTATATTACAGCTTCCTATGGTCCACTGCAACATGATCATACTATTTATTGCCAAATAGGATCACAATATTATAAGATTGCACCTTGTGAAGAAAAAATGAAATATATCAAACTGTATATTACAACTTCCTTTTTACTTTTTGCTGATGATGTTGTAATATGGGTCTCCAAACCGAAAAACCAAAGTCAACAATTAATAACCATAGCCCAACAATCACTAATACAGTTAGAGAATTGGACATCCCAGAACTTAATGAAGATAATATACAGAAAACAAATTATCAACTATTTACATTAAGAAAGAAACCACTACCCATCACTCTGAAATTGGAGGGTGAATTATTAACTCAAACACATGAAGCAAAATATTTAGGAATAACTCTGGACACAAAATTAACATGGAAGAAACACATGGAGAATATATGTACGAAGATAGAAACAAGGTTACCATTATTAAAACGATTAGCAGGGAAAAGTGGGGTTGCAACACACAAACCCTAAACACCTTCTACCAAATGTACATAAAACCTGTACTTCAATATTGTGAAGAAATCCTAGTAACTACTAAAGTGGAAAAACTTATATAAATTGCAGAACCAATTCCTCCGTCTGATAACAGGAGCCGTTAAAACAACACCAATCACTGCCATGCAAATCTTAACAAATAATCCAAACATAGCATCTGAAATTGAGAAAACAGCAGTCACACAGTATGAAAAATTTTTAAGGCTACCCCATAATAACTGGACCCAAAGAAAACCACAAGTATGTTTAAAATCTCAGCAAAGCTTCCTAAGCATTGTACAAGAAATCAAACAGAAATTGCAACTTCCACATCCAAAAGAAAATATGCAGATGAGAAACAACCCTCTAGAATTTTTGGAAATCGAATATAACCTTCATTTAACAGAAGACATCAAGAAATCTGAAACTCCTCCATATATTTTAAAACAAATGTCACTGGAAATGATAAATCTAAGATACCCAGCTCCTGAATGGATACATATTTTTACAGATGGCTCCAGCCTACCAAATGATGGTGGCACTGGTGCTGGTGCAGTATGTCCACTTTTTTCCTTTTATCGTAAACTAAACACAAATTCAACAAACTTTGATGGCGAAATTCTAGCAATTTTCTTAAGTTTACAAAATCTCTTATATCACATCCAAAAATTTACAAAAGTTGTAATTCTATGTGACTCCAAAGCAGCCATTCTTGCTATAACAGGAGACACAACACCCAAAAGCATCAAAATTATCGAATGTCACAAAATGATAAAACATTTATCCCGTCTACATAAAAAAGTTGTACTTCAATGGATTCCGGCCCATTGTGGAGTGACAGGCAATGAAATAGCCGATTTTCTAGCCAAGAAGGGTAGCAAAATTGTTTCAAACCCAACTTCTGCTCCAGTTTCCTTTCACTCTATCAAAAGAATTATCTCAAATAAATACATCAATAAACTTAGAGAAGAATACACCACCAAAACATCTGGAAAGGAATGGGAAAAATCTACAAGCTTATGACATTACTACATTACAAAGAAATCTGCAGTAGCAACATTCAGACTATTAACGGGACATGACTGCTTGAATAAACACTACACAGAATTGGCATAACAGATTCACCTAAATGCCCTTTTTGCAATTTAAATGAAGATATGGAAAGAAACCATCTCCTCCGTTGTCCAGCTTTTGTAGAAGAGACCAGCCTTTCTGCTAAATATTGGAGTGCAAGAGAGCGAATGATTTCATTATCAAGTGCTCGACATTAGATACCAACCATATTACAACTTCCTATGGTCCACTGCAACATGATCATACTATTTAGTGCCAAATAGGATCACAATATTATAAGATTGCACCTTGTGGAGAAAAAATGAAATATATCAAACTGTATATTACAGCTTCCTATGGTCCACTGCAACATGATCATACTATTTATTGCCAAATAGGATCACAATATTATAAGATTGCACCTTGTGGAGAAAAAATGAAATATATCAAACTGTATATTACAGCTTCCTATGGTCCACTGCAACATGATCATACTATTTAGTGCCAATAGGATCACAATATTATAAGATTGCACCTTGTGGAGAAAAAATGAAAATATCAAACTGTATATTACAGCTTCCTATGGTCCACTGCAACATGATCATACTATTTGTGCCAAATAGGATCACAATATTATAAGATTGCACCTTGTGGAGAAAAAATGAAATATATCAAACTGTATATTACAGCTTCCTATGGTCCACTGCAACATGATCATACTATTTAGTGCCAAATAGGATCACAATATTATAAGATTGCACCCTTGTGGAGAAAAAATGAAACACATCAAACTGTATATCATAACCAACATTATAGGTTATTAATTTATTTTTTTAGTAAACAGCTCAGTAAAATCAGTATTCAAAAACACAATTATTGAACACACAATTATCAATGTGTAGGTCAAAGGAATGTGTTCAATATATTGTTAGAGGGTCAGTCACTGCAAAATAGTGCTCTGAATATTAAAAAAGGAGGAGCATTCTTTATTTTGGTAATAAAAATTTGATAATTATCAAGGTAAAACACGACTGTCATTGGTTGTAAAAGAATATTCTTTGAAATATGATTGGTCATTGACTACCATTTGGGGGATGAGTTAAATGGTTTTTAAAAAGTAATTATTGATAGATTTGAATATATAAATTTACATATAATATTGTCATTAGATAAGTTATTTGTAAATACCTTTGAGTGTTGCCTTTTTTAGTACTTTCATAGCATACAATGTACCACTGTCTTTTCCAACCACCTTCCTGACCAGGAACACCTGAAAATTATTTTAATAATTAAATTTAGCCAGACATTCTACATAGTCTCCCAAATTGATGTATACACTCTTTGAAATGTTATTTCTCAGCAACAAAAGAGACAGAAGTACAATTTTTGTTGTGTTTGATCTACAAGGCACTAGAAAAGCCATAATGCTAGCAACACGTTCATCGATCTTCATGTCTTTATAAACAACAATGGCGGCGAGATTATCATTCGATGAACGTAAGTGGATGCCTAAGTGTTATTGGAAAGTGGAGAATGTTGTTGAAGTGCAACGACGTTGGATGGTTGAATTTGGGACACCACCACCAACAAGGGTAACAATAACAAGAATCCGAGACAAGTTTGAAGACGATGGAACGGTGCAAGATGTGTTGAAAGGTCGGTGCGGAAGAAACAGACGTGCCACTGATAACGAGAGTACTATTGCTGTCATGCAGGTTTTTGCAAGATCCCCAAAGAAGTCAGTGAGGCAATGTTCTCATGAGATAGGTATAAGAAAAGCAGTGTTCATCGAATTTTACGGGGCCAGATAGACGACTGCCAATTTTGTGAGTGGTTCCTGCAGAAGTGCGACCAAAAGGGATAAAGAGTGGATACATCAATTTGGGACACTCTGTATAAAGCAATTATTATTGAATGTTTATACACATATCACAGACCTAATTGACTATTAAAGCATATCTATCATCAACCACTGAGATGCAAGCTTGACATGACTTCAGTGGAGCCCCTTTAGGTCACTCATTTCATAATATAAAAGTCAAAAATAAATTTGTACTCGAGATCTCACTCAGTCCTCAATTAGTTAAAATGTTATAAAATAGTTTGAAAGGCACTAAAATCCAGTGTCATATATTTCATTTAAGCTACTGGGAAGTGATATAATTGCTGGATTGGTATATTGCATAACCCTCATTATCTGCCGTTTGTACCACGTCCCGCCTTACTCCACTTCACTGTTACTCATGCAGGAAGTCCATCTGCTCTGTACAGTGGATTGCCATTGCTAGATTGTAGTTTTGATTTCTGTGCCTTGCAGTTAAAAACGGCAGATTATTTTTGACAAGGCCTTGGCATATCACAACGCTACTCTGGGAGAAATTCCAAGGTAGGTTTCGGCATGCAATGGTCGACAGTTCCCTTGTCAGAAAGAAAACGAGAAGTTTTTTAAAGTGATCCCACAACAGGCCCGGAGGCCCTTGGGGTAGTAGGAGGTTAAGGCTCCCACTTTTTCTAGACAATCGGCACTTTATGTCAGCCGGGTTGTCAGCCCCGCGTGACGGCCGCCTTTACCCAGAACAAGCGTCCGATACTCATTTCTGTTAGAGGCTGAGTCGACCCCAGGGCCATAGTGCCGCCAGAGGGTTTGGGTCGGTTTAAAAATCCTGACCCAATGGGACTTGAGCCCTCGACCCTCCGGCTTGTAGCTCAGTGCCTTAACCACTACGCTACGGCGTGCCCCCAACGAGAAGTTTACTTTCTGATTATCTTTTATAGGATATGTATTGAAACTTACCTTTCCGAATGATCCCTGGCCAAGAACTTTGAGCAGCTCAAACTGGCCTGGATCTGCCTTGTCATGACCTTCTTTCGTTACTTCTTTCAGCTCAAATTCATGTGTCTCATTGTCATCCTTGTTGTTCTGTACGCTTTGGTTGTGCGTGTTGTTGTGATGGTGATTCTGAAACAAACCATACAGACAGACAGTGAAAGACAAGTCTTAAAATATTTCGTGTCCACTAACTAAACCCAACTCACACCCTCCTAAGCACGTGGCGAAAAATTGTTGTCAGAGTTATCGCCTTTCCCAGTATACAAACAAATATCGACAAAAACTGAGTAAATATATTTAAAACAGAAACGCTGACAATTTCGTAAAATTTCAAAGACTTGCTGTGGTATCGAGATAGCTGCCTTGTATGCTGAGGGATCGATTACCGGTCGGGACAGGCTCCTGGGTGAAGTTTTTCTTAGGATTTTTCCTCACCTGTAAGAGGTGATGAGATGAATGTCATCTACCGAGAATCTGTACCAATATCTTGAATGAACACAGTGCAAATATAAAAGAAATTTAGCCAGGTTTTTACACTAGGCACGATAAGTAGTGGAGATAAGCCAACAATGAACTCAAAGACACTAGATGACCACACAACCATCCACAGCTTCATGTATTATCATAAGTAATGCCAAGAGTGATTTCCAAATTATCGATAAATTCACGACTCACGAAGTGAGGAGTGAATTTATCTAGAGAATTTGGAAATCAAGAGTGGCATTTATTAGGACTATTTAACGAATAAAATTAAGCTGTTTACTCACAAATCATTATTTAACTATAGTTATTTTAAAATATTTATATATTTAATGTAAACGGCGATGTTTGAAAACAAATGAAAAACGATAGGTACACGCTTCATCTGCTTCTTTTGTTTATCACTGCAACCAGATCATACTATTTATTGCCAAAGGAACGCAATATTGTAAGAATGCTCTCTAGTAGAGAAAAAATGAAACACATCAAACTGTATATTAATTCATTTCTGATGTCGTATGATGTAAATATGACAATTATATTTTTCTGGATTGTTACCTGGGAAAAAAATACATTTAAGAAAGTGCAAACAGTGGTTTCTTTTTTTGGTGGTATAATCAATTGCTACAAATGTTTTTATATTATGCGGCATGTGTTGACATTCATGCACTATATATACAATCTGGTAGCCGTATTTCTGGCGGGCTCAGTCACCGCAAAATAATGGTCAGACCTGTTCAGAATATTAAAAAGGAGGAGCTTTCTTTAATATGGTAATTATAACACTGATAAATATTTCGTGAAACACGACTCTGATTGGTTGTAAAACAGAAATCATTGAAACGTGATTGGTCACTGAGTCCCATTTGGGGCATGAATTAAATAGTCAATCCAAAGAATATGATTCTGTGTTTTTTGTAAAAAAGAAAAAAAAACTGTAACCATTACCATGTTTTAAACTTCACTTCACTAACTTCTGCACAAATTAACAGCTTACGCCAGCACCATTACAACTTGACTTCTGAGACCATATGTTCCTTAACAATAGCACATTTTTTAATAACCTCAAATGATTGCGTTTGCAATAAATCCAACAAGTCAATGAAAAACACTTGCTAACTTCGCTCAAGAACGAAAAGACCGAGTTCGCCCGATCGTTCGTGCGCCATCTACGCGAGCGAGCTCGTTACGATGCGCCAATCGGCAATGTTCGGCGCCGGATACCCGGTCACAAGGTTGACCGGATATCCGGTATCCGGCCAAACAGCTATCCGTTTAATCACTAATCTCAAAGACACTTGCTGACCATCCATAGTTTCCATGAAGTGTCGTCAATCCTAAGAACATTGAATCTGTGTTTTGTGTATAAAAAAAGCTGCCATATTTTGATCTTCTGCATAAGTTAGATGTTGTAAGCGGTGAAAATTGAGCACCATTCGCTTGATTTGTGGATAATGTGATTTAGATTTGAGTAATGTGTACGTGAAGGTGTGGCGTCTGAATATGTCATCAAGAAACTGATAAAACGTCAAATATTTGTATAAACACTTATCTACACGGTGAGATACTGCAACCAGTTGCGCAACAACATACAGCGGTGGGGTTGTACAAGACAAGCTTTTTACTTACGCGACTTATGCCAATTTTGATGTAATTTAAAGTATTGTAAAGTGTTAATTAATAAATTTTCCTAAGAGATGTAACCGCCGCCTAAATATGTACACCGTGATTCAAAATTGACATCACAACTTTACAAGCTTATAGAAATTTATTTAGAAGACCTACAGAATTGGTTTTAATGTCATATGATAGCACAACTCATCAAGTTTTCACCGACATAGTTTTATAGTACCTAGTTCTCTCACCGCGTGCGCTAACGTAGTTCATATCAAAATGGGTGCTTTCACAGGTGCCGAGCGTGCTCGTTGTGTGTTTTTGTTCGAAGAAACTAAATCTGCGACAATTGTTCAGCGTAGATTTCGTACCCAGTATGGTAAGGATCCTCCTAGCAGGTCGGTGGATTAGTCGTGGGGGACCAACAACATGGCCACCTCGGTCTCCTGATTTAACGCCACTGGACTTTTTCTTATGGGGGTTCCTTAAAGATAAAGTGTACGTTCCGCCCCTACCTGCCAATCTTGCTGAGCTCCGAAACCGCCGCAGCTGCGTTACTGAAGCCGGATATGCTGCAACGTGTGTGGGAGGAGATTGATTTCAGGTTGGATGTTTGCTGCATGACCAACGGAAGCCACATTGAACCACGTTGACTGAATAGGTGAAAACTTGATGAGTTCTGCTATGATATGACATTTAAACCAATTCTGTAGGTCTTCAAAACTTGATGAGTTGTGCTATCATATGACATTTAAACCAATTCTATAGGTCTTCTAAATAAATTTCTATAAGCTTGTAAAGTTGTAAAGTCAATTTTGAATCACGGTGTATAATTAACACGAAATGAACTAGTGGAAATATGATTTTACATGGTAACCGTCCGACATTTTGAATTTTTCATAGAATAACAGAAAAGAAGAGGTAATTTATTTTACGTATCAAATCACATTTAATAAGCAAGGAACCTAAAAGCTAACCAAACCTAAATCAATTACTGTAACAGAAATCAATTACTCTAACTAGGTGAAATTCAGGGAACGTCCTTTTTATTATTTTACGCGGTTAAATAAGTAAAGGATAGTCCGGACCTGATTTGTTGAAACCATAGATATGGCACACAGATATGAACCCCTAGATTAAATGTACACATTGTGCTCATTTAATAATAACTGGAAAGCTCACTAACGTGCAAATGAATTAAATTCATTACACCGTATTGTTTGCAGATGACCAAATAATAATAGCAAATTCCGAAGATAATCTACAGAAAGGTCTGTATGAACTTAACAAAATTACAGAAGAATATGGATTAAAGATATCTACAGAAAAAACAAAAATTATGGCATTTCAAGGTGTAGATCCTGTCAGAAGTAAAATTGTACTGGACAATATAAAATTTTGGAGCAGGTGAATAATTTTACATATCTAGGATGCAATATCTCATATGAAGAAGAAAAGGATGTAAATGCTAAAATATCTAAATTTTTAAGAATTTTAGGGTTAATAAATTCTATCTTCAAGCCACAGTTAGTCCAAAAGCATTCAAGACTGAAAGTGTATAAAACACTGGCTCTTCCAACTCTTTTGTATGGTAGCGAAGTATGGATGTTGAAACAGAAGGATATACAGAGACTTAGATCTGCTGAAATGAGATATCTTCGGAGGACTGCAGGATACACGCTACTAGATCACAAAAAAAATGAAGACATCTTAGAAGAATTACACATGGAATCTTTAGAAAACAAAATTTCTGATTATAAGTCAAGATGGGTACAACATGTTCATCGAATGGAAGATCACAGAATACCCAAACTAATGTTAAGATATCAACCTGCAGGAAGAAAAAGACCAGGACGTCCACTCAAAAGACTTCTGGATGGTGTTTCTCTTGAAGCCGAAACAGGTCAACAAATGGCCTAAATTCGTGAATGTACTATGATGATGATGATAGTTTTTTCTCATCTGTGGTTTACACATTGTGCTCATTTTAGATGTATCGCTGGTTAAAAAATTGATAATTGGTAGTTTATCGCTGGTTAGAAGTAAGGACTCTTATAACCTATGTGGTCATGACTGGAAATGGTTCAACTTTATTTTCGTATTTACGAGTAAGATAATGAAGTGATAATTACATCTCTTAGGTAAATACGTTTAATACAGTGTTTTATTAATATTACTTGTAATTAGGTGCTCTTAAAGTGGTTAGATAAAATACTTGTCATCTCCCACCCGGCCCATAGAGCATAGAAAAAGTAAGAATTATATCCATCATCGTTTGAATTCTGACTTGTTCCGGCTTCTATAGTTATTGACTCCATCTTTTAGAATAGATAGGTGTCAAAGAATAGAAGAAGAAGAACAAAGTTTCGGCGAACAGTGAAGAAGTAATTCTTTTTCCCACGTTGTGGCGATGTTTTGAAGCAGCTAACTCTCTTCATGCCCGATGTTGTAGTAACATTTTCAAGGATTGGTGTCCCAAAAATAATTACTGGTTCAGGTTGGGTTTTATTTTCGGTAGAGCTGGAATCTCTTCTCTTACTTTTTACTTTTGAGGGTCTCTCCACTTTTCAGCGGTTACCCTGTATTCTCATTCGCCATTCTTGCCGATCACGCCATTCATCCTCCTCCAGACCTCGGTCGTTCATCAATCTATGGATCTCTCCTCTCCAAGTTGTTCTTGGCCTGCCCCGTTTCCTTCTACCAGAAGGTGACCATTCCAAGAGAGTTTTGGACCACCTATCGTCCTCCATTCTCCTGACATGGCCATACCACTGAAGAGCTCGTCTTTCAATCCTTTCCACCACTGTCTCCTCCATATCCATCATCTGCCTCACTTCTTCATTTCTTCTTCTTTCCAACCTGGACACCCTGGCACTGCGTCTTATTCCATCCATCTCCACTGCCAAGATCTTAGTTTTTTGTCCCTCTGCCAAAGTCCATCCCTCAGCACCATAAGTCATTATGGGAATCTCTTCTCAAGGTCGGAAATTGCTACACTGGATAGGAAAACACTTTAAAATCACTGAAAACTGTTTCTTGTAGAAATTTATTTACTATTTAATTTCCCAGCAGATTAAGTAAATTTAAGTGGTATTATTCTTCACTGTCATTTAAAATAAATTCTTTTCTTGTCAGAAGTCAATTACTGTTGTATTAAATAACAATATATCATGAGAACTCTTCTTGCTTCTATCTTTGTTGAAAGTTATATGAAGAATGATTTGTAATTCTTTTATAATTTTAAAGAACATTATTACATCACATGATGTTATATGATTATCATCATCGTCCTTTCAAGTATTAGGCCCAGTGGCCCGTTACGGTCTCCCGCACATGATGTTATATTTTAAATTAAATTGGTTAATGGTCCATTAAATACCAGGTTTAAATTAGATTTGTTAAATCAAAAAGTTAATTGTTTTTTTAACATCCAATCAGAATTTAGTATACTTTCATTTAAAATATGAAGTTAAGCAGGTGTTCTTATTACAGTTATAACAGAAAGCTTTATAATTCTGACAACAATGACTTAAAACAATTTTAAAAGCATTCTTTAGAAAGACTGTTACGTAATACAATTTCTTTAATTGTTACTGAGACATTTTTATTCAACAATGAACAACAATGAATTATTTAGATTTTTTTATTTATTTAAGTTATATTTAAATATTAAATGAATTTTAAAATACAAAATTATTAACTTTAACTTTCATATTTATTATGATATTAAAATCCTGCTATAACAGAAGACAGAGAATAAGCCACCTTCGCAGATTATCTGCAATCAGTGTTGACAATTTAGCCATTTTGTGGTTAGATCTGGCCATTTTAAAAACGAAACAAACTACAAATTTATTAAAAAGCTACTAACAGCTTTCCTGGCCATTCGTCTTTTCTTTAGTCATTTCTAGTCATTTTTTACAGTTTAATTATGGAAAAACTGCACTTAAACTAGCGTGAAATATTTTCAAAGTCCTATAGAACAACAGTGCGCATGCACCAGAGTTTATAGAGCCAGCGATAACCCACAATCGAGCCTCATATTGATTATCATCCTCGATTACTATCCGTTGCTATGAAATTTAAATGACCAATGTTTGCAATAAATCCCCGGATCTACGTTAAAAAAAAGATATATTAATAATATTAAAATTACCAAACGTTTATTAAAATGGGTGTACACTTACTTGTCACTTCCTAACGCTGATCTAACCAGCGATAACCCAAAACAGCGACAGAAAAATCAAAGACTAAGTAATATACTCTGTGGAGAAACTAGCAGTTAGCATCACAATATTGTCTAACAGTGTCATAATATTGTGATTTGCATATTTAAATAAATACTTCAAAATTGTCTAATAATGTTATAAAAATTGTTTGAAAAAGTTTAAAATATTAAATAATGTTAGTAAATACAGAAGAAGAGCTATAGTTTACAACAATATAACTGAAAAATCAAGCGCTAGTAGAAGTGCAGTTGAGCCCTTACATTATTTTATATAAATTCTGTAATAATAACTGATGGATATTAATATATTTTGCCACCATAAAAAAAGTATCTTCTTTCCAAATAAGAACATACATAAAGAACCGTGGACTTCCGCTGATGGTGTTACTAATCAGATAAACCAAGTATTCATGCAGAGCAGGCTCAAGTGTACAATTTTAAACACGCGGACGAGGGGAGTAGAAAGTGATTCACACCTCCACTTAGTGAAAGTAAGATATAAACAAAGAATATCCCATAGAAATAGAATTTCTGGTGAGAATAAATAACAATATAAATTACATAAACTTAAAGAAAAAGAAGCGAAAGAAACTTTTTTTTTAAATTCACAATTACAGAATAGTCCACTGTAAGAACATACAGTAAAACCTGTCTATGAAGGAACATGACGATTTCCGTCTTAGCAGTTTTCCTTCTTATAAAGGGTTCCCAAATTACAAGCTTGAATTTTCTTAAGCAGTGTAAAGGTTTGCATGCAAGCTTTAAAGACATAACGTATTGACTGAAATACAGACAAAATAGTGTATGTAACACAGCTCAGTTTGCACGACAATACAAAACAACTTTATTACACAAAAATGAGAAGAAACTCAATTACAGGAAGACTGAAGAATTTCCCAACTCCCTCGCAGGTTACGTAAGCAGGCAAGGAAAAGCGAGGGATTCCCCGCTGTCACACATAAGCAAGGGAATCCCCGCAATACAATGGCAACACAAGAAGGTAAAATGATTTAATTCAGAAAGCGTCATATGCACAATTTTTCACGTGTGGTCATTAATACTCTAATTAGAATGTGCTTAAGAATAATTTTCCGTCTTACTGAGGTAAAAATTAACTACTGGCACTTTAAAAACCATTCCGTTTTCGCGTTATGAAGATTTCCGGCTTATACAGGACGATTGTACATATAAAATCGTACCGTTATGGAGATTTTCCCTTCTCTACAGGTTTCCTTCGTATAAAGGTTCCGGCTAATACAGGTTTCACTGTATTTATTTCTTAAAATAGACTTTATATTCATAATTTGGTCAGTATATTATACAGTAGAACCTGTCTTAACCGGAACCTTTATAAGAAGGAAACCTGTAGAGACGGAAAGAAATCTCCAGAATGGTACGATTTTATATGTAAACTCGGCCTGTATAAGCCCAAAACCTTCATAACGCGGAAACGGAATGGTTTTTAAAGTGCCAGTAGTTAATTTTTACCTCAGTAAGACGGAAAATTATTCTTAAGCACGTTCTAATTACAGTATTAATGGCCACACGTGAAAATTCTGCACATGACGCTTTCTGTATTATATCGTTTTACCTTCTTGTGTTGCCATTGTATTGCGGGGATGCCCTTGCTTATTGTGACAGCGGGGAATCTCTCGCTTTTCCTTACATTACTTACTTACTCACTGGCACTATAGAACCCGTAGATTCATGGCCGTGCGGACATAAGCTCTCCATACATCCCTATCCTGAGCTAATCCTTTCCAATCATTCCCTGTATAATCTACTTCCCTCAAATCATACTTATTTACTCACTGGCACTATCGAACCCGTAGATTCATGGCCGCGAGGACATAAGCTCTCCATACATCCCTATCCTGAGCTAATGCTTTCCAATCATTCCCTGTATAATCTACTTCCCTCAAATCATAGTTAATGTTATTCTCCCACCTCATTCTTGGTCTACCAACTGGGCGGTTTCCCTCTGGCTTTCCTACAAGAAGCTTCCATGCACGTATTTCATTCCCCTAAATATATAAATATTTTAAAACAACTATAGTTATACTCGGACCAACGGATCTGTGCCCCTGTAGCGCTGGCATCGTTCTTCGAAACCTACACGACAGTTCTCGCACCATTCCACCGCGCTCCCCTACCACTACGTCAAATAGAAGCCACTGTAACTGACCGAGTAGGGACGTTGCCAAACTTCCCCCGGTGTCAGGCTCTTGAATATTGTCCGATTCCGAATGAGGGTCTTTCCACTTTTCAGCGGTTGCCCTTTTACCAGCCGGCTGCTGGCCCTTCACATCCACATGTGTCAATCACAGAGGTAGATGATCAACAGCCAGTGTAGGGGTGGCATGTGGTTAGCATGTCGAGTCCCCCAGCCGTTATAGCTGGTTCCTCAACCTGGAGCCGCTACTTATGGTAGCTACCCAATTGCCTCACGATGCTGGGTGGGCACCGGTCCCATACTGGCCGAAATACCATGAGAAAATTTCTTCCCCCATGGAGACTCGAACCAGTGCAAGTCCCGTAGCTCTGCGCCAAGGCTTCCTACCTTAAGGTTAATTATTACTTCTTCATATTTAATTTAAGTAGGTCTAATGACACTTATTTCTACGATTAATGGATATAATTATAATAGTGGATATTTGTTGGTTAAATGGAAATTACGTGAAGGGAATCTACATATGTTGTTTTTAAAGATAAATGTTTCGTCATAAATACTTCTCCTTCACCTCATTGTCTTATTTGATTAGATTTGGAACGTAATCTTGAAGTCCTAAGAAAATTATAAAATGTTAGGTATGAACACACAATCATGTGCCCTCCTTCTTTCTCATCCGGGCTAGGGACCGGCTATGGCGAAGTTACTACATGCTACGATCTTATCTACATATTACATAACATACTGATACTATACAGGAATTCTAATTTATGCTTATGAATTAAGCTAATGATAACAATTTACAATTTACATACTATATAACATAACATACTGATACTGAGTTGACAACACTGGACTGTGAGTGCAAATAATATCCTGCAAGAAAGCTCAAAACTGTGAGTAATGGAAGGGAGAAGGAGAGAGATAGAAAATAGAGACAGGCAAGAATGCAGGGAGGGAAATGATTTGCCGAGGAATTATTTAGTTCGCATTTCTTACGGGGGCACAGATCCGTTGGTTCAAGAATAAATAATGATTTGTGAGTAAACAACTTCGTGAGTCGTGAATTTATCGATAATTTGGAAATCACTCGTGGTGGAGTGGCTTGCGTGCTTAAATGATCCTAAGAGCTATGCCGGCGGTAGCATTGCTGCCGATAGGGTTACCCATGCCGGACTGGTCGAAGGTGATAAGCCAGACGAAATAAGTACCTTGGTCGAAAGAGTGACGATCTTTCACCGTAAAAATACAACCGTCAAGAAATGCGGACATGGGTTCTACTGGGGTAAAATTTTCCGGAGGTCAAATAGTCCCCCATTCGGTTCTCCGGGCGGGGATTACTTCAGGGAACCCATGCCAAAGGCTCAAACACAGGGACATGTTCCTAGGAACATGGAATGTTAGGACTTTATACAATTGCGGGGCACTACAGATATTAACGCAGGAATTCGATAAATCGCCCTTGGATATAGTGGCTTTACAGGAAGTTAGGTGGCCAGGAGAAGGTAGTCAGGAATCAGGAAGCTTTGCATTATATTATGGGGGTGCAGAAAGACCTGCATTTGGAACGGGTTTTTTAGTCAGAAGGAGGATCCTATCCGCTATTCGAGATATTAAGTTTGTTAGTGATAGGATATCATACATAATTCTAAAGGGTAAACGACATGATTTTATAATTGTAAATGTACATGCCCCCCACAGAAGATAAAGATGACAAGATCAAGGATGAGTACTATGAAGAATTAGAATGCTTATTTGATAGCCTTTCACGATATCATATGAAAATTGTCTTAGGAGTAAACAACTTAATTTTATTCGTTAAATAGTCCTAACAAATGGCACTCTTGATTTCCAAATTCTCTAGATAAATTCACTCCTCACTTCGTGAGTCGTGAATTTATCGATCATTTGGAAATCACTCGTGGCATTACTTACGAAGATAACATTGGAGCCAGTGTAAGGACCATCCAGCCATGTGTATGTGTGACCAGGCAGCCCAGATATACTGTACAAGGTCATTTAACAATGACTGCCCTGTTTTCAAACAACCAACCATATGTTTCTAATTCGGAAGTATGAGTAATACATTAGCATAATGGGAATGGTTTCAAAATCTGGTAATTACCGCGAAGAAGGCCAAGAATATAAGGCCCTAATAGATCAAGGCACTTAAAATAAATCACATAAGCTGTACCCAAACAAGGAGATCCAGTAGCTATTTACAAAGTAGGTTTAACCACATCCACAATAATGGATACACTTAAATTGTTTGTAAGTCGTGGAATTACAATTGCGCCAGTACGTTTTATGATTTACATAATCTCTGATTACAAAGATGAAGATGAAAAATAAAAAAAAAAATGGTGTACAGCAGTGGCGGTTTTTCCCTTAGCACTAAAGCGGAATACTTCTTCTTCTTTTGGCTCTACGGTCCTCTAAGAAGCTTGGCTTCCTTCATAACAACTACCCATTCTTCTCCATCCCTACCTTTCTGTCTCCACCTTTTTATCTATACTTGTTTAAGTCATCCTTATCTAACCATCTTAGTTTCTGTCTTCCAACCCTATTCTACCTTCCGTGTTCTCTTCTAAAATCTTTCTTGCACCTCTTTCTTGCTCCATCCGCAACACATGTCCTACCCATTCCAGTCTCTTTCTTCTAATATCCCCTACCAGATCTAAATCCCTACCGCTGTGGTCTCGAGGTAGCGTGCTGCCTTGTCACGCAGCGGGCCCGGGTTCGATCCCCGGTCGGGGCAGTTTTTTTGGGTGAGGTTTTTATCGGGGTTTTTCCTCACCTGTAAGACAAATGTCAGGAAAACTTTAAGGCCCAAACGGTCCCCGAAATCATATGGCCATCATCCTTATCATTATCATCATCATCCTTCACCGGTGTGGAAAGCAACGGGAAACTACCACACCTACACAATTCCCTAGTAAAGCTGCAGGCATAGCATGAAAGTGAAGGACCTGCCTTCGGGCAGAATTACTATGGATATAATTCTTTGAAATCCTGGTTCGTTCTAATTTTCCATATATCTTGTTCCTGTATATCTTTCTCAATACTTTCAGTTACCCGCAGAAAAAAAAGTGACCACTAACTCACTGGCACTATCGAACCCATAGGTTCATGGCAGCGCGGACATAACCTCTCCACACAACACTATCCTGAGCTGTTTTCCAATCATTCCCTGTATAAACTACTTCCCTCAAATCATGATTGTTTTTTTCCCCACCTCATTCTTGGTCTACCAACTGGGAGTTTTCCCTCTTGTTTTCTTACTATATAGAAGTTTCCGTGCACCTCTTTCATCCCCCATATGGGCCACATGTCCTGAACATCGCAACCTACGAGACCCAACAGTTCTTATTATAGTCCACTGTTATGTAGATTTCTCTTTTCACCTGTCTTCATCTTTTTTTTTGGCCCAAAAATTTTCCTAAGAATTTTTTTCTCAAATACTCGTAATCTTCTTTCCTGCCTTAAAGTAAGAGTCCATGTTTCGCATCCATATAATATAACTGATATAGAATCATAAATAAGGAAGAAAAAGAAATGTTTGTGCTGGAATGCCTGAATGGTCTAGTTGCTATGTCACTAACGTACAAAGTTAGAGGTGTCGGGTTCAAATCCCGGTTTAGGTGGTTGCTTTTCTTTTCATGTCACACACGCATATCCCCCCATTGTATCTTTATCTTGTCGTGGTGGAGTGGCTTGCGTGCTTAATTGACCCCGAGAACTATGCAGGCGGTAGCACTGCTGCCGAAACGGTTACCCATGCCGGACAGGTCGAAGGCGATAAGCCAGACGATCTTTCACAGTAAAAATACAACCGTCAAGAAACGCGGACATGGGTTATACTGGGGTAAAATTCTCCAGAGGTAAAATAGTACCCCATTCGGTTCTCCGGGCGGGGACTACTTCAGGAAATCCATGACAAAAGTTCATACAAAATTATATTATATGGGTGCGAAACATGGACTCTTACTTTTAAGAGAGGAAAGAAGATTACAAGTATTTGAGAATAAAGTATTTGAGAATAAAGTACTTAGGGAAATTTTTGGACCAAAGACAGATGAACAGACAGGTGAATGGAGAAGACTACATAACAACGAACTACATGGTCTTTATAGGAAACCCGATATAATAAGAACAGTTAAGTCTCGTAGACTGCGATGAGCAGGACATGTTGCACGTATGGGGAATGAAAGACTTGCATGGAAGCTTCTTGTAGGAAAGCCAGAGGGAAAACGCCCAGTTTGTAGACCATGAATGAGGTGGGAGAATAACATTAACTATGATTTGAGGGAAGTAGATTATACAGTAAATGATTGGAAAGCATTAGCTCAGGATAGGGATGTATGGAGAGCTTATGTCCGCGCGGCCATGAACCTACGGGTTCGATAGTGCCAGTGAGTAAGTAAGTAAGAATAATTATGATCATAGAGATTGTAAGTTTTAAATTGTAAAGAAAAAACAATACAAGAAATACTCGAGAGTTGCCTTGAAAGTGACGTAATCAGCAGTAAATCATAGATAAATTAACACATACTGCGTTGTATGTGACTGGCTGGGTGTGATTTGTAAACAAACTGCATATAAAAACATGTCATTCTCTTTCTGGCTCACATCCTTAATTACTATCATTTAACGAAAACAGTATTATTGGGCAATAGCGAGGAGACATTAAGGGTCATTATGCACACTCTGTTGGGTAACACTAAAGATATTGGGACCTGAAGTAAACACCAATAAAATTAAATATACGGTCACACTAGAAATACGTCTTAATATATAAAAATTACGTGTCACGTTGTTTGTCCGCGATGGAATCCTAAACTACTGAACCGATTTTAATAAAATTTTGCACACTGTGTGCTGTTTGATCCAACTTGGCACCTACGGTTGTTTATAACTAAATTTATAGTCGCATTATTTTTTATTGCAAATTATTTTGTATTATTTAACAAAGAGTTATTATAATTATCTGTGACTTCCATACGATTCTAACAGATGACGGTGTAAGGTAATTGGTTTATTATTTAACCAGGTGGCTGTGCTTTTTGTTGCAACCGCGAATTTCAATTGAATTACAAATATTGATTATTTCATAATTTAAGTGTGTTCAGTGTTTATTTTATTTCAATATATTGATAATAATATTAATTTCGTGTGTAAGTATTAGTTTTTAAGTAATCTGGCTGATAGCAACTTAATTTAAATTTAACTGGACCGAGAAGGGATATGGCAAATCAGTTCCAGAGACCATGAATGATAAGATATCAAGTGAATTTCCGCAAATTGGTATAGGCCTATGTGACATAAATCTTACATTTAAGAGAATGTCAATTTAAAAACATATGAAGGTCCTAATGAACGGAATAACAGAACTGTAAGTAAGTCTTTTAGTTGTAACAATATGCCTAATATTACAGAAACAATCTCCATGCCTCAATTAAATGAAAAACAAGATGACTATAATATATCACAAGATGATATTACTATACAGAGACTTCTTGATGATGATTTGAATCCAAACTGCCAGCAAGTTCGTAGAAAAAAACGAAAGTATAATGAAATCAGCAAGCCTCCTCAAAATATTCCATCAATAAATGTATATAATCCTTATGATACACTTATGGATGATACTGAGAATGCAGACAACATAAATTCATCTCAATCAACAAAACCATACGGAAAAATTAACGTAAAAACAGTTAAAGGCGATACGAAGTTCGTAGCCTGTAATTCTTCTGTACGTGTGTTTGTCACTGAACTCCTCCTAAACGACTGGATAGATTTTGATGAATTTTGTTGTGTGTGTCTGATTCGGTCCCTCGATGGTTTTATCATCCCGTTTCCAGTATCTATCCTCAAACCATAACTTAAACACAAGATCACAACATAGTCTCTTACTTAAAATACCGCAACATAGGACATCACATCACTCCATGTCATATACCATCTTCACTTCTCGTAACTGAATTCCCTACCACAAGAAATAAGGGGCTGCCGGACATTGGCATCTTTTAAAAGAAATCTAAATTTATATTTGCTCTAAACTCGACTTCATTATTATCCAGTGTAAGATATATATATATATTAATTGTGTTTCCAGTATAATGTATCATATTTATATTATTATTATTATTATTATTATTATTATTATTATTATTATATTATTATTATTATTATCGTATCATTATTGTTATTACCCTATAAAATGTTGTTTGTACATGACATTTACATTGCTACATTTATTGTATCTTTAACTGTTTATAATTAGTATAGTGTACATCTATATTTGTCAATTATTTATTTGTATTTGTGCTGGTTGAGTGGAAGAGAGGGCCTTATGGCCTTAACTCTGCCAGAATAAATAAAGTATTATTATTATTATTATTATTATTATTATTATTATTATTATTATTATTATTATTATTATTATTGTTAGATTCACAATTGGACCCTCTAAAAAAAGGGACACCCAAACCACGGTCCGCAGGTCTGATACGGCCCTCCATCACTTTCTATCTATCCCTGTAGGCCTGTAGCATTCTAATAAATTAAAATATGCTATGGGTAAGCCTATAACATTAGTCAATCAGTAATGGAACAAGAACTTGTGAAATATGTTATAACAGCATAACTAGAGTACGGATGTTAGGCACTTAAAAAATTCAAATAGGCAGGCAAAAGGCACTAAAAATCATTAATATAGGCACTAAAAATTTAAAATAGGCTCTTACAAAAAATGGACAACATAAATTTTACAGCCTTACTTATATAATATAAACATATGCTATCAATAGCATACGAAGATATCAGAGATGGTTTTGGAACTTGTTTGCCTTTTTACAAAGAGTATACTTATGTTTTGCATTGTGTACGTGCTGCGAAACATGGCACTTCTTCGCGCAATTCACTAAAATTTTACACACTTTGCAAAACAATGTCACTCTAGAATATTTCCGCACCAAATTCTTTCACGAAATTGATCAGTTTGTCTTGCTGTTTACTGTTGTCCGTTTTTTAGGTATCGTAAAACAACTGTTCTAAAGGTTAAAAAAACACACTTGTCGCGCTACTTTGTCTTTGAAGCACCTGTCTGTGAACGAGGACTACTGATGAATTCAGTGTTACCAACATTAAAAATAATATTGCCAGTCACTTAAAGGTTTCTACGCAATGATATGTGTCATGAAGTGTGTCCATTTCAATTAATTTAATTGAAATACTAAGTTAATTTCGAGATAAAATGGCAAATAGGCATCTATAGGCATTGTAAGCTGAAATAGGCATTTATAGGCAAAATGAACTTCATGGAAAACAACTCTAGGGTCGTCGGTATGAACTTATATGAAGTCACTTTTGCAATATCTATAATAAATAACTATAGGCATTTTCCCTAACATCCGGTCTCTAGTTATAACAAGAAAATGCTAATAATAATAATAATAATAATAATAATAATAATAACAACAGTAATATAATAATTTTATTTATATACAGAATTTTAATGTTTACACATCTTTCTGTGCCTAAAGTTTATTTTTCTTCTCCACTCGTCTCTCTCCACCAATCCATGTCCTCCAGTCTTCTTGCTCTCATTCCAGTTCTTATTTCCTGCATCCCGAGTTTCGAGGTCTTCCTCTCCTCCTTCTTCCAGTGTACACCATTCCAATGTTTTCCTGGGTAATCTTTCTTCTTGCATTCGTCGTACGTGCCCATACCAATTTAATTGCTTATACCGTATATAATCTACTATTGAATAACCAATATTCATTTTTCTCTTATGACAGTATTTCTTATTTAATAATAATAATAATAATAATAATAATAATAATAATAAAATAATTATTATTATTATTATAATGACAAAGAATTAAATGGTATGGTCATTTAAAAAGAATGACTGAAGACAAGATTCTCAACAAGAAGAATGGGTGCCACTTGGCACAAGAAGAAGACAGAAAAATCAGCTGGGTTGATGGCGTTTCGAGCAGCGTACGAGAAAAAGGATTGGACAATGGAGATTGGAATGACACAGAGATGTGAAGTAGAATGACAGTAGATTAATTGGGTGCAGGAATATGTTGTGAAATTGCTAAATAATAATAACAGCTATAACAGAGCCTATGGCCCGCGCCACCTACATGTTTCTTCTATTTGGCCCGCAATACAAATAAACTCGGGTGGCGCTGCTCTAAAACCATTAGGTGTAGGAGTTCACCTGAAGTAACATTTAAAAATTGATCTAGTGGTCATATTTTACGGTGTTACACAACGAAAATCAGTAATTTAAATAAACCAAGGTGGGTATTATCAAAATTTCAATAAAATCTGACCATCAAAAGTGGGAGTTTACCTGAAATCCACAATTAAAAATTGACTCTAGCAACCACGTTTGGTTCGTCGTAATTTAGGCGTAGCAGTGCATGCCGAGTATTTGCTAGTTCAATATTATATAATGAAAATGGACAGTAAATGACAAATCCGGTTAAAATCAAAAATTTGAAAATCGAGTTATTTTTTTAACCTTGGATTTCTTCCCAAAAATTACATAATTTCAAAAAGATCGAAAACAGCTCAAATACAATCAGGAGGGCTAGTCAGCGATTTATAATGCAAAAAATCCGGTTGAAATAAAAAAATTTGAAAATCGAGTTATTTTTCTCCAAGGCTATAACCTTGGATTTTTTCCCAAAAATTACATAATTTCAAAAATATCGAAAACTGCAAAAATACAATCTAGAGGGCGAGTCAGCGATTTATAATGCAAAAAATCCGGTTAAAATAAGAAAAATTGATCATCGAGTTTTTTTTTTTCCAAGGCTATATATAATCTTGGATTCTTTCTCAAAAAATTACATAATTTAAAAATTTCGAAAACTACAAAAATCAATCTAGAGGGCGAGTCAGCGATTTATAATGCAAAAAATCCGGTTAAAATAAAAAAATTGGCAATCGAGTTATTTTTTTCCAACGCTTTTTTCCGAAAAATGACATAATTTCTAAATTATCGAAAACTGCAAAAATACAATCTAGAGGGCGAGTCAGCGATTTATAATGCAAAAAATCCGATTAAAATTAAAAAATTTATAATCGAGTTTTTTTTCCAAGGCTATAACCTTGGATTCTTTCCCAAAAATTACATAATTTCAAAAATATCGAAAACTGCAAAAATACAATCTAGAGGGCGAGTCAGCGATTTATAATGCAAAAAATCCGATTAAAATTAAAAAATTTATAATCGAGTTTTTTTCCAAGGCTATAACCTTGGATTCTTTCCCAAAAATTACATAATTTCAAAAATATCGAAAACTGCAAAAATACAATCTAGAGGGCGAGTCAGCGATTTATAATGCAAAAAATCCGGTTAAAATAAAAAAATTGACAATCGAGTTATTTTTTTCCAACGCTTTTTTCCGAAAAATGACATAATTTCAAAATTATCGAAAACTGCAAAAATACAATCTAGAGGGCGAGTCAGCGATTTATAATGCAAAAAATCCGATTAAATTAAAAAATTTATAATCGAGTTTTTTTTCCAAGGCTATAACCTTGGATTCTTTCCCAAAAATTACATAATTTCAAAAATATCGAAACTGCAAAAATACAATCTAGAGGGCGAGTCAGCGATTTATAATGCAAAAAATCCGGTTAAAATAAAAAAAATTGATCATCGAGTTTCTTTTTTTTTCCAAGGCTATATATAATCTTGGATTCTTTCTCAAAAAATTACATAATTTAAAAAAAAATCGAAAACTACAAAAATACAATCTAGAGGGCGAGTCAGCGATTTATAATGCAAAAAATCCGGTTAAAATAAAAAAATTGACAATCGAGTTATTTTTTTCCAACGCTTTTTTCCGAAAAATGACATAATTTCAAAATTATCGAAAACTGCAAAAAATACAATCTAGAGGGCGAGTCAGCGATTTATAATGCAAAAAATCCGGTTAAAATAAAAAAATTGACAATCGAGTTATTTTTTCCGACGCTTTTTTCCGAAAAATGACAATTTCAAAATTATCGAAAACTGCAAAAATACAATCTAGAGGGCGAGTCAGCGATTTATAATGCAAAAAATCCGGTTAAAATAAAAAATTGATCATCGAGTTTTTTTTTTTCCAAGGCTATATATAATCTTGGATTCTTTCTCAAAAAATTACATAATTTAAAAAATATCGAAAACTACAAAAATACAATCTAGAGGGCGAGTCAGCGATTTATAATGCAAAAAATCCGGTTAAAATAAAAAATTGACAATCGAGTATTTTTTTCCAACGCTTTTTTCCGAAAAATGACATAATTTCAAAATTATCGAAAACTGCAAAAATACAATCTAGAGGGCGAGTCAGCGATTTATAATGCAAAAAATCCGATTAAAATTAAAAAATTTATAATCGAGTTTTTTTTTCCAAGGCTATAACCTTGGATTCTTTCCCAAAAATTACATAATTTCAAAAATATCGAAAACTGCAAAAATACAATCTAGAGGGCGAGTCAGCGATTTATAATGCAAAAAATCCGATTAAAATAAAAAAATTGAAAATCGAGTTTTTTTTTTCCAAGGCTATAACCTTGGATTTTTTCACAAAAATTACATAATTTCAAAAATATGGAAAACTGCAAAAATACAATCTAGAGGGCTAGTCAGCTACTTATAATGCAAAAAATCCGGTTAAAATCAAAAATTTCAAAATCGTGTTATTTTTTTCCAAGGCTATTATATATAACCTTGGATTTTTTCACAAAAATTACATAATTTCAAAAATAACGAAAACTGCAAAAATACAATCTAGAGGGCTAGTCAGCTACTTATAATGCAAAAAATCCGGTTAAAATAAAAAATTTCAAAATCGTGTTATTTTTTTCCAAGGCTATAACCTTGGATTTTTTCACAAAAATTACATAATTTCAAAAATAACGAAAACTGCAAAAATACAATCTAGAGGGCTAGTCAGCTACTTATAATGCAAAAAATCCGGTTAAAATCAAAAATTTCAAAATCGTGTTTTTTTTTCCAAGGCTATAACCTTGGATTTTTTCACAAAAATTACATAATTTCAAAAATATGGAAAACTGCAAAAATACAATCTAGAGGGCTAGTCAGCTACTTATAATGCAAAAAATCCGGTTAAAATCAAAAATTTCAAAATCGTGTTATTTTTTTCCAAGGCTATTATTTTTTTTCCAAGGCTATAACCTTGGATTTTTTTCACAAAAATTACATAATTTCAAAAATATGGAAAACTGCAAAAATACAATCTAGAGGGCTAGTCAGCTACTTATAATGCAAAAAATCCGGTTAAAATCAAAAATTTCAAAATCGTGTTATTTTTTTCCAAGGCTATAACCTTGGATTTTTTCACAAAAATTACATAATTTCAAAAATAACGAAAACTGCAAAATACAATCTAGAGGGCTAGTCAGCTACTTATAATGCAAAAAATCCGGTTAAAATCAAAATTTCAAAATCGTGTTATTTTTTTCCAAGGCTATAACCTTGGATTTTTTCACAAAAATTACATAATTTCAAAAATAATGAAAACTGCAAAAATACAATCTAGAGGGCTAGTCAGCTACTTATAATGCAAAAAATCCGGTTAAAATAAAAAATTTCAAAATCGTGTTATTTTTTTCCAAGGCTATATAACCTTGGATTTTTTCACAAAAATTACATAATTTCAAAAATATGGAAAACTGCAAAAATACAATCTAGAGGGCTAGTCAGCTACTTATAATGCAAAAAATCCGGTTAAAATCAAAAATTTCAAAATCGTGTTATTTTTTTCCAAGGCTATAACCTTGGATTTTTTCACAAAAATTACATAATTTCAAAAATAACGAAAACTGCAAAAATACAATCTAGAGGGCTAGTCAGCTACTTATAATGCAAAAAATCCGGTTAAAATAAAAAATTTCAAAATCGTGTTATTTTTTTCCAAGGCTATAACCTTGGATTTTTTCACAAAAATTACATAATTTCAAAAATAACGAAAACTGCAAAAATACAATCTAGAGGGCTAGTCAACTAGTTGTAATGCAAAAAATCCGGTTAAAATTAAGAATTTCAAAATCATGTTTTTTTTTCCAAGGCTATATATAACCTTGGACTTTTCACAAAAATTACATAATTTCAAAAATATGGAAAACTGCAAAAATACAATCTAGAGGGCTAGTCAGCTACTTATAATGCAAAAAATCCGGTTAAAATAAAAAATTTCAAAATCGTGTTATTTTTTTCCAAGGCTATAACCTTGGATTTTTTTACAAAAAATACATAATTTCAAAAATAACGAAAACTGCAAAAATACAATCTAGATGGCTAGTCAGCTACTTATAATGCAAAACATCCGGTTGAAATAAAAAATTTCAAAATCGTGTTATCTTTGTCCAAGGCTATATATAACCTTGGATTTTTTCACAAAAATTACATAATTTCAAAAATAACGAAAACTGCAAAAATACAATCTAGAGGGCTAGTCAGCTACTTATAATGCAAAAAATCCGGTTAAAATCAAAAATTTCAAAATCGTGTTATTTTTTTCCAAGGCTATAACCTTGGATTTTTTCACAAAAATTACATAATTTCAAAATATGGAAAACTGCAAAAATACAATCTAGAGGGCTAGTCAGCTAGTTATAATGCAAAAAATCCGGTTAAAATAAAAAATTTCAAAATCGTGTTATTTTTTTCCAAGGCTATATAACCTTGGATTTTTTCACAAAAATTACATTATTTCAAAAATATGGAAAACTGCAAAAATACAATCTAGAGGGCTAGTCAGCGATTTATAATGCAAAAAATCCGGTTAAAATAAAAAAATTGACAATCGAGTTATTTTTTTCCAACGCTTTTTTCCGAAAAATGACATAATTTCAAAATTATCGAAAACTGCAAAAATACAATCTAGAGGGCGAGTCAGCGATTTATAATGCAAAAAATCCGATTAAAATTAAAAAATTTGATAATCGAGTTTTTTTTCAAGGCTATAACCTTGGATTTTTTCCCAAAAATTACATAATTTCAAAAATATCGAAAACTGCAAAAATACAATCTAGAGGGCGAGTCAGCGATTTATAATGCAAAAAATCCGGTTAAAATAAAAAAATTGATAATCGAGTTTTTTTTTTTCCAAGGCTATAACCTTGGATTTTTTCCCAAAAATTACATAATTTCAAAAATATGGAAAACTGCAAAAATACAATCTAGAGGGCTAGTCAGCTACTTATAATGCAAAAAATCCGGTTAAAATCAAAAATTTCAAAATCGTGTTATTTTTTTCCAAGGCTATTATATATAACCTTGGATTTTTTCACAAAAATTACATAATTTCAAAAATAACGAAAACTGCAAAAATACAATCTAGAGGGCTAGTCAGCTACTTATAATGCAAAAAATCCGGTTAAAATAAAAATTTCAAAATCGTGTTATTTTTTTCCAAGGCTATAACCTTGGATTTTTTCACAAAAAATTACATAATTTCAAAAATAACGAAAACTGCAAAAATACAATCTAGAGGGCTAGTCAGCTAGTTATAATGCAAAAAATCCGGTTAAAATCAAAAATTTCAAAATCGTGTTTTTTTCCCAAGGCTATAACCTTGGATTTTTCACAAAAATTACATAATTTCAAAAATATGGAAAACTGCAAAAATACAATCTAGAGGGCTAGTCAGCTACTTATAATGCAAAAAATCCGGTTAAAATAAAAAATTTCAAAATCGTGTTATTTTTTCCAAGGCTATAACCTAGGATTTTTTCACAATAAATACATAATTTCAAAAATAACGAAAACTGCAAAAATACAATCTAGAGGGCGAGTCAGCGATTTATAATGCAAAAAATCCGGTTAAAATAAAAAAATTGACAATCGAGTTATTTTTTTCCAACGCTTTTTTCCGAAAAATGACATAATTTCAAAATTATCGAAAACTGCAAAAATACAATCTAGAGGGCGAGTCAGCGATTTATAATGCAAAAAATCCGATTAAAATAAAAAATTTATAATCGAGTTTTTTTCCAAGGCTATAACCTTGGATTCTTTCCCAAAAATTACATAATTTCAAAAATATCGAAAACTGCAAAAATACAATCTAGAGGGCGAGTCAGCGATTTATAATGCAAAAAACCGGTTAAAATAAAAAAATTGATCATCGAGTTTCTTTTTTTTTCCAAGGCTATATATAATCTTGGATTCTTTCTCAAAAATTACATAATTTAAAAAATATCGAAAACTACAAAAAATACAATCTAGGGGCGAGTCGGCGATTTATAATGCAAAAAATCCGGCTAAAATAAAAAAATTGACAATCGAGTTATTTTTTTCCAACGCTTTTTTCCGAAAAATGACATAATTTCAAAATTATCGAAAACTGCAAAATACAATCTAGAGGGCGAGTCAGCGATTTATAATGCAAAAAATCCGGTTTAAATAAAAAAATTGACAATCGAGTTATTTTTTCCAACGCTTTTTTCCGAAAAATGACATAATTTCAAAATTATCGAAAACTGCAAAAATACAATCTAGAGGGAGAGTCAGCGATTTATAATGCAAAAAATCCGATTAAAATTAAAAAATTTATAATCGAGTTTTTTTTCCAAGACTATAACCTTCTTTCTCAAAAATTACATAATTTAAAAAATATCGAAAACTACAAAAATACAATCTAGAGGGCTAGTCACTACTTATAATGCAAAAAATCCGGTTAAAATCAAAAATTTCAAAATTGTATTATTTTTTTCCAAGGCTATTATTTTTTTTCCAAGGCTATAACCTTGGATTTTTTCACAAAAATTACATAATTTCAAAAATAACGAAAACTGCAAAAATACAATCTAGAGGGCTAGTCAGCTACTTATAATGCAAAAAATCCGGTTAAATAAAAAAATTTCAAAATCGTGTTATTTTTTTTCCAAGCTATGGATTTTTTCACAAAAAATACATGATTTCAAAAATAACGAAAACTGCAAAAATACAATCTAGATGGCTAGTCAGCTACTTATAATGCAAAAAATCCGGTTAAAATCAAAAAATTTCAAAATCGTGTTATCTTTTTCCAAGGCTATAACCTTGGATTTTTCACAAAAATTACATAATTTCAAAAATAAGGAAAACTGCAAAAATACAATCTAGAGGGCTAGTCAGCTACTTATAATGCAAAAAATCCGGTTAAAATCAGGAATTTCAAAATCATGTTATTTTTTTCCAAGGATTTTTTCACAAAAATTACATAATTTCAAAAATATGGAAAACTGCAAAAAATACAATCTATGAGGCTAGTCACTAGTTGTAATAATGCAACAAATCCGGTTAAAATAAAAAATTCAAAATCGTATTTTTTTCAGAATTTTTTTTCCAAGGCTAATACCTTGGATTTTTTCAACAAAAATTACATATATTTCAAAAAATATGGAAAACTGCAAAAATACCAAACTAAAGGGCTAGTCAGCTACTTATAATGCAAAAAAATCCGGTTTAAAATCAAAAATTTCAAAATCGTATTATTTTTTTCCAAGGCTATTATTTTTTTTCCAAGGCTATAACCTTGGATTTTTTCACAAAAATTACATAATTTCAAAAATAAGGAAAACTGCAAAAATACAATCTAGAGGGCTAGTCAGCTACTTATAATGCAAAAAATCCGGTTAAAATCAAAATTTCAAAATCGTGTTATTTTTTTCCAAGGCTATAACCTTGGATTTTTTCACAAAAATTACATAATTTCAAAAATAAGGAAAACTGCAAAAATACGATCTAGAGGGCTAGTCAGGTAGTTAGAATGCAAAAAATCCGGTTAAAATAAAAAATTTCAAAATCGTGTTATTTTTTTCCAAGGCTATATAACCTTGATTTTTTCACAAAAATTACATTATTTCAAAAATATGGAAAACTGCAAAAATACAATCTAGAGGGCTAGTCAGCTACTTATAATGCAAAAAATCCGGTTAAAATCAAAAATTTCAAAATCGTGTTATTTTTTTCCACGGCTATAACCTTGGATTTTTTCACAAAAATTACATAATTTCAAAAATAACGAAAACTGCAAAAATACAATCTAGAGGGCTAGTCAGCTACTTATGATGCAAAAAATCCGGTTAAAATAAAAAATTTCAAAATCGTGTTATATTTGTCCAATCTTGGATTTTTTCACAAAAATTACATAATTTCAAAAATAACGAAAACTGCAATAATACAATCTAGAGGGCTAGTCAGCTAGTTGTAATGCAAAAAATCCGGTTAAAATCAAGAATTTCAAAATCATGTTATTTTTTTCCAAGGCTATAACCTTGGATTTTTTCACAAAAATTACATAATTTCAAAAATATGGAAAACTGCAAAAATACAATCTAGAGGGCTAGTCAGCTACTTATAATGCAAAAAATCCGGTTAAAATCAAAAATTTCAAAATCGTGTTTTTTTTCCAAGGCTATAACCTTGGATTTTTTCACAAAAAAATACATAATTTCAAAAATAACGAAAACTGCAAAAATACAATCTAGAGGGCTAGTCAGCTACTTATGATGCAAAAAATCCGGTTAAAATCAAAAATTTCAAAATCGTGTTATTTTTTTCCAAGGCTATAACGTTGGATTTTTCACAAAAATTACATAATTTCAAAAGTAACGAAAACTGCAAAAATACAATCTAGAGGGCTAGTCAACTAGTTGTAATGCAAAAAATCCGGTTAAAATCAAGAATTTCAAAATCATGTTATTTTTTTCCAAGGCTATAACGTTGGATTTTTTCACAAAAATTACATAATTTCAAAAATAACGAAAACTGCAAAAATACAATCTAGAGGGCTAGTCAGCTACTTATAATGCAAAAAATCCGGTTAAAATCAAAAATTTCAAAATCGTGTATTTTTTTCCAAGGCTATAACGTTGGATTTTTTCACAAAAATTACATAATTTCAAAAATAACGAAAACTGCAAAAATACAATCTAGAGGGCTAGTCAGCTAGTTTGTAATGCAAAAAATCCGGTTAAAATCAAGAATTTCAAAATCATGTTATTTTTTTCCAAGGCTATAACCTTGGATTTTTTTCACAAAAATTACATAATTTCAAAAATATGGAAAACTGCAAAAATACAATCTAGAGGGCTAGTCAGCTACTTATAATGCAAAAAATCCGGTTAAAATAAAAAATTTCAAAATCGTGTTATTTTTTTCCAAGATTTTTTCACAAAAATTACATAATTTCAAAAATATGGGAAACTGCAAAAATACAATCTAGAGGGCTAGCCAGCTACTTATAATGCAAAAAATCCGGTTAAAATCAAAAATTACAAAATCGTGTTTTTTTTTCCAAGGCTATAACCTTGGATTTTTTCACAAAAATTACATAATTTCAAAAATAACGAAAACTGCAAAAATACAATCTAGAGGGCTAGTCAGCTACTTATAATGCAAAAAATCCGGTTAAAATCAAAAATTTCAAAATCGTGTTATTTTTTTCCAAGGCTATAACGTTGGATTTTTTCACAAAAATTACATAATTTCAAAAATAACGAAAACTGCAAAAATACAATCTAGAGGGCTAGTCAGCTAGTTATAATGCAAAAAATCCGGTTAAAATAAAAAAATTCAAAATCGTGTTATTTTTTTCCAAGGCTATAACCTTGGATTTTTTTACAAAAAATACATAATTTCAAAAATAACGAAAACTGCAAAAATACAATCTAGAGGGCTAGTCAGCTACTTATAATGCAAAAAATCCGGTTAAAATAAAAAATTTCAAAATCGTGTTATTTTTGTCCAATCTTGGATTTTTTCACAAAAATTACATAATTTCAAAAATAACGAAAACTGCAAAAATACAATCTAGAGGGCTAGTCAGCTAGTTGTAATGCAAAAAATCCGGTTAAAATCAAAAATTTCAAAATCATGTTATTTTTTTCCAAGGCTATAACCTTGGATTTTTTCACAAAAATTACATAATTTCAAAAATATGGAAAACTGCAAAAATACAATCTAGAGGGCTAGTCAGCTACTTATAATGCAAAAAATCCGGTTAAAATCAAAAATTTCAAAATCGTGTTTTTTTTCCAAGGCTATAACCTTGGATTTTTTCACAAAAATTACATAATTTCAAAAATAACGAAAACTGCAAAAATACAATCTAGAGGGCTAGTCAGCTACTTATAATGAAAAAAATCCGGTTAAAATCAAAAATTTCAAAATCGTGTTATTTTTTTCCAAGGCTATAACGTTGGATTTTTTCACAAAAATTACATAATTTCAAAAATAACGAAAACTGCAAAAATACAATCTAGAGGGCTAGTCAGCTAGTTGTAATGCAAAAAATCCGGTTAAAATCAGAATTTCAAAATCATGTTATTTTTTTCCAAGGCTATAACCTTGGATTTTTTCACAAAAATTACATAATTTCAAAAATATGGAAAACTGCAAAAATACAATCTAGAGGGCTAGTCAGCTACTTATAATGCAAAAAATCCGGTTAAAATAAAAAATTTCAAAATCGTGTTATTTTTTTCCAAGGCTTGGATTTTTTCACAAAAATTACATAATTTCAAAAATATGGAAAACTGCAAAAATACAATCTAGAGGGCTAGTCAGCTACTTATAATGCAAAAAATCCGGTTAAAATCAAAAATTTCAAAATCGTGTTTTTTTTTCCAAGGCTATAACCTTGGATTTTTTCACAAAAATTACATAATTTCAAAAATAACGAAAACTGCAAAAATACAATCTAGAGGGCTAGTCAGCTACTTATAATGCAAAAAATCCGGTTAAAATCAAAAATTTCAAAATCGTGTTATTTTTTTCCAAGGCTATAACGTTGGATTTTTTCACAAAAATAACGAAAACTGCAAAAATATAATGTAGAGGGCTAGTCAGCGATATATAACAAAAATAGATCAATGAATTTTGATACCCCTAACGAAATTACATTGATTTCGAAGTTCACAAATTCAACCATAGATGGCAGCACTGAAGATGGCGACAATAGAATAGTTGACGGCCGAAGAATTTCGTCAGTCGGAGTTATGGCTGAAGATGAACATGACTATGTTTGAAATCGCGATATCATGGAAGCATGAATCCTATGAGGTGAGTTGTTTAAACAATATGTTCTCCGATGAATTTTAATGATTATACCTCATAATGTTTACTTCCCAACATTAATTAAATATAATGTTCATATACCATTTGTGATCCATCAAGCCATCGATAAAATGCAAGGTCCCGATTCCAGAGGTACTCATGTATCCCCATACTAATAAAGAACCACCACTATGTTTCTATGTTTCACAGTGGGTTGCAGATTTTGCTTTTGTAGCTCTGTATTTTAATTCCTCCAGACTTTTCGTCTTCCATCTGAACAGGAATTTTTTATTTTAGGCTCGTCAGTATAAATTACTTTTTTATAAAACTCTTTGTGCTGCTTATGTGTGTTTTAGCGAAGTTCAAAATTTTCTTTCAGTTTTCTTCACTTACGCGGTGGACTAGTGGTTATGCTCCTTGCCTCTGGTCCCGAGGGTCGCGGGTTCAAACCCGGCCGGGGTCGATGGATTTTTAGGACGGAAAAATCCGAGGAGCAAGTCCTCCGGGAGGGACATTAAACCGTGGGTCCCGAGTCTGAAGATTTCCAGGCTCGTAAAAGATCCTTAAGCCTGAATGAAAAGGCCTCTAAGCAAAATTTACCGAATTTTTCCCGTCCTAGTACTACCTCGACTTCCTAGATGTCAGTATGAGGCGGAACGCTGACCACGGACCACTCAAATGACATCTATACGAAAACAAGTGTAACTAAATTAGTATGGTTCAAATTCTTCCCTGTAGGGGGACAGCACCTAAATCTCTGTTAAGGGAAACATGGGCTTACAAGAAGAAGAGAAGCTCTGTATTTTAATTCCTCCAGACTTTTCATCTTCCATCTGAACAGGAAATTTTTATTTTAGGCTCGTCAGTATAAATTACTTTTTTACAAAATGCTTTGTGCTCTTTACGTGTGTTTCAGCGAAGTTCATTTTTTTTTTCAGTTTCCTTCACTTACTAGGCATTTTCTACGGGTTGTTTTCCCATGCAGTTCGTTAGCCCACAGACTGTTACGAACATCGCTAGCAGAAATAAGATTTAAGATTTATTTAGCCTGGTGGAGTTAAGGCCATGTGGCCTTCTCTTCCACTCACTAATATTAAAGTCGTTCTTGATACTAGCTGTTAATTTAGGGCACTACTTTCAGGTTTTTTGCTTTACTTTTCTCATTAATGCTTTATCAACATTAACATATAATTTTCTACGATGTCCTGATTTGTGGCTATTTTCGAAAGATTTTCGTTCGCCAACTCTATCAATTATATGCTAAATGTTTGATATTGGTCTTCCAATTATTTCACTAATTGCATTTAGCGATTTACACTGACTATTTAACTCATGCCCCAAATCGGAGTCAATGACCAATCACATTTCAATGATTTTTTATTTACAACCAATCACAGTCGTGTTTCGCCTCGAATTTATCAACTGAAGTTTATCATATTAAAGAAAGCACCTCCTTTTTAACATTCTGAATAGGTAATAGCATTATTTTGCAGTGACTGATCCTCCAAGAAAAACGGGTACCAGATTGTATATATAGTGCATGAATGTCAACACGTAGCGCATGCGATAGATAATATAAAAACATTTGTAACAATTGTTTGTACCACAAAAAAAAACACTGTTTGCACTTTCTTAAACGAATTATTTTCCAGGAAATGACGTTGCAGAAAAATATAATTGACATATTACATCATAGGGCATCAGAAATTAATTAATACCTATAACGTTGGTTATAAATTTCTCCACTAGGGTGCATTCTTACAACATTGCGATCCTTTGGCAATAAATAATATTATGATCTAGTCGCAGTGATGAACAAAGGAAGGAAATGAAGCGTACCAATCGTTTCTGATTTGTTTTCAACATAGCCGTTTACATAAAATATATAAATATTTTAAAATAACTATAGTTAAATAATGATTTGTGAGTAAACAGCTTAATTTTATTCGTTAAATAGTCCTAACAAATACTACTCTTGATTTCCAAATTCTCTAGATAAATTCACTCCTCACTTCGTGAGTCGTGAATTTATTGATAATTTGGAAATCACTCGTGGCATTACTTATGATAATGCAAACCGATAATTAATTATCTTTCTTATACTGTAGTATCTCTACCTTTCCGCCCCATTCCAGCTTAATCTGCAGTCAGGACACACACAACTACACGGCAAAGTACTCAAGGCTAGAGCGAATAACAACACTACCAGACCCACCCCTACTCGACTTCATGTGAACATTCTGTTGGCCAAAACTGTAACAATACTTTTTGTTTGTTAATTTTTGTTCTTCATGTACAAATTATTTTTATTCGTTGTCATGTTAAAACAGAGGAAACCGCGTGTATTTAACTTCATAGAGTTCAATTATTAGGTGTATACTTTTGCTTTTGATCCTTCCGGGAAATTCTCGTATAAGACTTGAAAGCATAATAATAGTCCCTTCGATTGGTTGCTGGTCAAAGGAAGGCAAAACCAGTGATGGGGCTGCCATCTTATAGCCTCTGGTCAGGCTTTTCTGGAGAAGAAAAGAAAATAAAGGGAAGAAGAAATGGAAGAAAGGAAAGACTCCCTAGCCCTCGGATGCCCTAATAGCGTCGGGGTCGAAAAAAACAAGAGTTAACCAAGAGAGGTTAGATAGTAAAGTTAAAAGAGTGCAAAACACAAGTAAGTGGAAGAAATGTTTTGCTCAGCTTGGGCATTTTGTGGTCGCCATCCACATATCCCCTAGATGAGGGCCCCTGAGGTTAGTGAAGCATGGACACTAAGAAAACAACATGAAAGCAGAATAACGGGTTGTGAAATGAGATTCATGCGCAGAACAGCGGGTTACACCAGATGGGATCGGAAAAGGAACACCGATATCTTAAAAGAATTGAAGACTACGCCAATTTTGGAATATATTAAACAGTACCAACTAAATTGGAAACACCATCTTGAAAGAATGAGTTCAAATCGGATCCCCAAAGCTGTTTATAATTATATACCAAGAGGACGAAGATCACTGGGCCGTCCTATGAAACGCTGGAGGGAAAATTTTCTATAGGATCGTAACAGGCCTTGGCCTAATACTTGGAAGGAAGAAGAAGAAGATATTTTTGCTTTTGTATGTAGTGAAGAAATAATGGAATTATTTATTTCTGTCGGTGTTATTTTAAGTGTATCAATACTATCTGCACTAACTGTATCTGGAGCCGAAACTTATTGCAGCTACCCAAATTCCTCAAGGTGCTGAATTGGCATCGGTCCCTATTGGGCGAAATTCTATAAGAGAATTATTTCCCCCGTGTCCGCATCTCCCATAGCACTGTATCAATAGGCCTACATGATCCTTGAAACCGCTTGGCTACGGCGTGTGACGAAGCAAAACTATTACATAATGTAAATATCCTAAATATGTTTTCATGTTATTGTAAGCGCAAATAAAACCCATATAAGATGAAACAAGTGTTTAATTCAGCAGGAAAATCGAGCCGGTGGATCCCCGAGAGTTTTTATATTGCTGCAGGATATCTACTTGCTTTTAACTTCCTTTCTCACAACAATTGTAAACATTTAGGCTATTTCTTTAGCTGCTGTCATTTTAACAAATTCCGAAGGAATGAAGCTATTGAATTATTGTCATGAGAAATCTTTTGAACGTTTTTATATAGGCTACTTACACCGATTCTACTATAAAATTCGTACCTGTTGTATTAGATTAGATTAGATTTATTTAGATTAGATTAGATTTATTTAGTCTGGTGGAGTTAAGGCCATGTGGCCTTCTCTTCCACTAATCAGGACAAACATATATTACATCAGAATATAACAATCTCAATTAACTCTGATATTAAATACTAAATAAAATTTTGATCAAACAGATAATATCTATTATATTACGCTCTATAATGCAACCAGTTAATGTTAGTTAAAATTAAGGTTAAAACTAATAATAAAATGTATACAAGCAAGACACATTAAATTGTCCCTGTCTAATGTATATAAAAACAAAGAAAAATAATGAGATAGGCCTATAGAAAACTAATTTTACTATTATACAATATTTAAAACAAAACAAAAAAAAGTAATGTTAATCTTAATATTATTTTCATATATAATTAGATGTATTAATTGTTAAAAGAATACTATTAGTGAGGTGTATAAGTTAGTTTGTTATTAAATAATTATTTAGTTTGTTTTTGGAAGGATGTTATAGTTTGACAGTCTCTGACATAGGGCGGAAGGAAATTCCATGTTTTGGTAAGCGAGACCGCAAAAGATAATGAATACTATACAGTGTGATGAGGAGGGATATAAAGGACAATGTGCTGATGGGATCTAGTGTCAAGATTATGTTGTGTCGGATAGTCTGATGAAGCGGCGTGATAAATAATTAGGCGATGATGTGTGAAGTATTTTATAGAGAAGGGATAGGGAATGGACAGTTCTATGATCTCTTAGACGAAGCCACGATAATTGTTCCCAGGGACGGTGTAACATGGTCAAATTTGCGAATGCCACAAATAAAACGTGCGCAAGAATTATGAACACGTTGAAGTCTTTGAGTGAAAATAATATTTAAGTCTGTAAAAAGAGTGTCACAATAATCAAAATGGGGCATTGCAAGCGTTTCTACTAACATTTTCCTAAGAGTGAATGACAGACAATTTCTTACGCGATTTAATGAATGTATTATTGAGAAGAATGTTTTGCACGTATGGTTTTATTTGTGTATTCCAATTTAAGTTGTCAATAAATACTCCTAGAATTAGTAGTCCACAATTAAAATAAACTTATGTTGTAATAATAATAATAATAATAATAATAATAATAAATAATAATAATAATAATAATAATAATAATAATAATAATAATAATAAAAATAATAATAATAATAATAATAATAATAATAATAATAATTGTTTCACTAGGAATGTGGTCTCTTAGAGTACATCCTGCAACGTATCTGAGGAACTTCATCTCTGTTGTTTCTAGTAATCTTCTGTCTGATCTATTCATGGCCCAATTCTCTGATCCATATGTCACAATGGGAACTGCCATTACCTTATGAAACTGTAGCATTGTTTCTTTTGTTGTTTTTGTTTGTAGTGTTCTTTTAATAGTCCCACACATACTTTGAAATTTATAATTTTTTTATGTTCTGGGGGTAAAGGCGGCCGTCACGCAGGGCTGACATAAAGTGCCGATTGACTAGAAAAAGTGGGAGCCTTAACCTCCTACTACCCCAAGGGCCTCCGGGCCTGTTGTGGGATCACTTTACTTTATGTATGTCATTTTACCAATTGTAAGATATGACATCCTAAATATTTAAAACTCTGTACTTGTTCGATAGTCCCGCGCCGTAGCCGAGTGGTTAAGGCAGGAAGCCTTGGCCCAGAGCTACGGGACTTGCGCTGGTTCGAGTCTCCATGGGGGAAGAAATTTTCTCATGGTATTTCAGCCAGTATGGGACCGGTGCCCACCCAGCATCGTGATGCATTTGGGTAGCTACAATAAGTAGCGGCTCCAGGTTGAGAAAACCAGCTATAACGGCTGGGGGACTCGACATCCTGACCACATGTCATCCCTACACTGGCTGATTATCATCTACATCTGTGATTGAAACATTTGGATGTGAGGCCAGCAGCCGGCAGGTAGGCTAAGGGCATTGTAGGCCTGTCGCGCCAGGAGTTACTTGTTCGATAACTCAAAATTTCTAATCTAAATGAAAAAAACAAAACTATAAACAAAAATCGCATGAACATATTTTAAGAATGGACTCTTCTAGGCTAACAAAACAAGCACTGTTGTACCAACCTCAAGGCTATAGAGATGTGGGACGTCCTAGAAGACGATGGGAAGATGAATTCACCCAAAAAAACTGCCCCGACTGGGGATCGAACCCGGGCCCGCTGCGTGACAAGGCAGCACGCTACCTCGAGACCACAGCGGTGATTTTGCAATATTTTGTGCATCGCTTAGTAGGGTAACCTTGTGTTAATATATATGAATAGTAGAGGTACGTGTTTTTGTCTTCACCCTTACTGCAATCTCAAGTACCGTTATATTTTGTTTGTTTTGATAGTCTGAAATTAGGCAATATAATTTATGGTGACTTATATCCGGTTTCTGGGGAAATGCATTGAGCATTTAAACGTGAAGCGAATGAGTTAATCCGTGATTGTTGATGATGATGATTTTTGAGTAAACAGCTTAATTTTATTCGTTAAATAGTCCTAATAAATGCCACTCTTGATTTCCAAATCCTCTACATAAATTAGAAATCACTCGTGGCATCACTTGTGAGAACTGATGAATGTGTACTGTGGCTCCCACTCGCGAGAAAATTAGGAAAGAATTGCAATATCGAGGTGCGATCACATTGGAAAACACACATCTGACTCACAGCTCCTTTTAATAGAATTTACGAGGAATAAAACTGATAAATCACTTACAGGAAATGATGTAGCTTATATCCTTCTAAGGACACTTTGAAGGAAATGTAGTATGTAAATGAATAAATCGAACAAATTTACATGATTACAGAGGGGAGTTGCAAACAATTTGAGCTGCCTGATTATTTGAAAAATATACTGAATTATCTGTTGCTAAGGTTGGGGATTATATGAAATCAACCATTGGCTCATGTTTCCAAGATGGAAAGAGACTTGTTTTGCGCGACTATTTAACTCATGCCCCAAATGGGAGTCAATGACCAATCACGTTTCAATGATTTCTGTTTTACAACCAATCACAGTCGTGTTTCACGAAATATTTATCAGTGTTATAATTACCATATTAAACAAAGCTCCTCCTTTTAATATTCTGAACAGGTCTGACCGTTATTTTGCAGTGACTGAGCCTATAAGAAATACGGCTACCAGATTGTATATATAGTGCATACATGTCAACATTTGTAGCAATTGATTATACCACAAAAAAAAGAAACCACTGTTTGCACTTTCTTAAATGTATTTTTTCCCACGTAATAATCCAGAAAAATATAATTGTCATATTTACATCATACGACATCAGAAATGAATTAATATACAGATTGATGTGTTTCATTTTTTCTCCACTAGAGAGCATTCTTACAATATTGCGTTCCTTTGGCAATAAATAGTATGATCTGGTTGCAGTGATAAACAAAAAGAAGCAGTAGAAGCGTACCTGTCGTTTCTCATTGTTTTCAAACATATAAATATTTTGAAATAACTACAGTTAAATAATGATTTGTGAGTAAACAGCTTAATTTTATTCGTTAATGTCCTAACAATGCCACTCTTGATTTCCAAATTCTCTAGATAAATTCACTCCTCACTCGTGAGTCGTGAATTTATCGATAATTTGGAAATCACTCGTGGCATTACTTATGATAATGGATTTTGTCGTATTTTACATCAATGGCGACCATGATTGAAAGTTCAACTTCCTACATTTCGGGGTTGCCAACCTAAATAACTATACTGTGAGGCCTGGACAATTCGCAGTGTAGATGAACAAAGACTAACTGCGGCAGAAACGAAATTTATGAGACGTACTGCGGGCTATTCAAGGACAGACCATAAAAGGAATTCTGACATTCTCAAAGAATTACAAACAGTATCAGTCATGGAATATGTACAAAAAATACAGAAACAACTGGAAATCTCACGTACGAAAGAATGAGCAGAACAAGAATACCACGTCAGATCTTAAATCACCAGCCACCAGGCAAGAGATCTTTGGGCAGACCCTTCAAACGTTGGATTGAGACCGTAACAGACCACTAGGTCTATCACATGAAGGAGAGAAGAAGAAGAGAAGAAGAAGAAGAATAACTATACTGTAATATTACATATTACAAACCTGGTGTGGGAAGTCCTGTATGTATACTACGTACAATGTATATACATAAATATATCCGAAAGGTAGCGTTAATATGCATTATACGAAACAAATCACTACATTTTAAATGAACTGAACTTTATTTCAAACAATATAAAACAACAAATACGTACTTGCCGCCATTTTATAACTCATTGGTGTCACGGCCTACTGTAGTCTCAACTAATAAACATTGCCCACACTGTTAACGTTAGTCAGCTGTTTATAATGAACGCAAATATTTCCAACAAAGATGTTACTATTTTACTATTATTTATTGTTTTGAAAACACCATCGCGCAAAAAAATAATGTACAACGAACGTTTGTGGAGTGTTTTACAGAATCTTGGAAATTGAAAACCTCGCTATCGCTCTGTTTTTAAACATTTTCTCCCTTCTGTAAAAACCACTTCCCAACTTCGCATGGTAATATACCATTAAAAAACATCACAACTAACTAACTCACTGGCACTATCGAACCCGTAGGTTCATGGCCGCGCGGATATAAGCTCTCCATACATCCCTATCCTGAGCCAATGTTTTCCAATCATCCCCTGTATAATCAACTTCCCTCAGATCATAGTTAATGCTATTCTCCCGCCTCATTCTTGGTCTACCAACTGGTCGTTTTCCCTCTGGTTTTCCTACAAGAAGCTTCCATGCACGTCTTTCATTCCCTATCGTGCAACATGCCCTGCCCATCGCAGTCTACGAGACTTAATTGTTATTATATCTGGCTCCTATAAAGACCATGTAATTCACTGTTATGCAGTCTTCTCCATTACCTGCTGTTTCATCTCTCTTTGGTGGTCCAAAATTTTTCCTAAGAACTTTTATTCTCAAATACTCGTAATCTCCTTTACTCCCTTAAAGTAAGAGTCCATGTTTTCGCATCCATATAATATACTGGTAGAATAATAGTTTATATATTTTTCAGTTTAACGTTTTTTGAAAGGAGTTGGGAAAATACATCACAACTTCTGTCAATGTTTTCTCTTACGTTTTCATTTTTAATAACATTTACTGCCATTTCGAAAGTTTTTTTTTTAAGTTTGCTAATGATTATACGTATATATTTTTATACAATATTCAACTATGCTAATTCCGATTTAAGATCCAGTTGTCCTGTAAACAAACTTGCATAAGATAATGTCCGTCATTTTTGCCTATTTGGGGAAAGGTTGCACTACTTTTAGCCAT